>CM031381.1:24516616-24691233 GCA_018290095.1 Polypedilum vanderplanki | reverse complement strand
ATAATTCTAGTTATTAAAACCCAATATTTAGTATCAAAATTATCTTTACAGATAAGCCCTATTCTCTAAGGCCTCTACTTTAATCAAATTACTTCTCTAAATAATTTCCTGAGAGGCTAAATTGTGAATTTGATAATTTTCGAAATAAAAGTTTCTAAATCAGATTCGCCATTTTTATTCAAAGCGCTAATATTTCGCCGCCTTTCACTCGTTCGCGCACATTTCTTATATTTTTATCCATTTGGGGAAGCGCATAAAGCAGCATTATCTTGAGATTGCCAACAACAGGTTATTTCCGGTTTCCAATCCAAATCAAAAGATAACCTCAAAAGTTAGAAAATAGGAAACATCCAGAAGCTAAGCGAGGAAGTCTGTGAGGATATTTTCATATAATATAAATATATAATATCTAAAGTCGGCTAAGGTTTATTGGTCAAACGATCAGTTTTAGTCGCATCGTCTTTTGACTCGCATTAGAGTGACTCATTAGACTTTATAATACATACATATAATATAAATTGATCCAGTAGGAAATACTTCACAATGGCAGTTCCCCTTTTGGATGATGGAAGAGCTAATCCAGAATGGATTATAAAATTAATAAAAGAAAGAGATTCAACAGCCAGTAAAATCCGAGCTTTCTATTTAGCTGGTCAACATGTTAGACCAGATGTGCATTGCTGGAATCCTGATTGTAAATTGCCTCGTCGCGGAGCGATACAGCTCACTTCAGAAGGCCGATATAAATTTGCACCATTAGTGTTCTGTTACTTCTGCAATCGCACCAACCATGTACTTTGCGAAAACCATGATTTGGAGGAGTTTGTGTCATTGAAAGCACCATATGAGTGTCTGGATTGCGTCAATAATCCCAACAACGATCATCGCAAAGCATTCTTTAATCAAACCAAATACAAGCGAAGCTGTAAACATCGGCGGGAATTATTCATTAGTGAAATAAATGACAATGAAGATTACGCGACAGATGGAGAGTTTGATGATCGAGACAAAGAATGTTTCGATATGAATGAGGAAGGTAATTATACCATCACTCAAAAACCAGATATAGATGAAGTGCTAAGACACATGAATCTTACTGCCGAAGATGATGCGGCAAAATTAAAATTTGTATGTGAGGAAAACGCACGTCTGAGAGTTCAAGTAGAGCAAGATAAACAAAGATCACAGAATCAAATCGACTCACTTAGTGAATTACTCAAGAAATTACAAGAACAAATTGAGGAGGTAAAAAAAGTACCCCCAAAAGAAAGATTAAGCGATTTCTATAATACTAGAAAACCTGACTCATCGCCAGTCGAGGCTTTTGAATTCAGGAATAGCTTTGGGGCTGCGCGTTCCACTGACCAGACGCCAAAAAGAGCACCGAGATCAGAAGAGAATAGCGAGTCCAATGCTGGGAAATCAAATCCAGCTCCATCAGCCACAGACGCACGTGAAAAAGATCAATTTTCAAGCAACGATGCGAACTTGTTAGGTGTGATGAATCGTTTCGCCGTAAGCCAAGAGCGTGTTGAGCGAGAACAACAATTATCAAATCTTAGAAAAGCTATGCCTAAGCTCACAGAGTTTAATGGTGATGCCTACAAATGGTTAGAATTTCAACAAGATGTTGAGCGTTACAGATCAGCATGCAAATATGACAATGATACAATAAAACTGCATGTTCGTGGCGCCTTAAAAGGTGAAGCCTTTGATGCTGTACGTGATGTGTTTGACATGCTTGATTTAGAAGAAATCATGGCAATGTTAAAAGAAACTTTCGGAGATCCAATGGTCCTTGTGCGACGAAAAGCAAAAGACATAAGAGAAGCCGTGATCCCATCAGTTATGTATCGAGAAGATGCAATCAAATTAGAAATTATACTACAAAGTTACTTCGCAGCTTGCAAATATGCCAAAACAGGCAATCTCAATTCGAACGAACTTGGAGAAAAAATTTATAATCAATTCAGTTCAGAAGATAAAGCAAGATGCAAGGAGTTATTCCTAAAACTATATCCTGGACAGCAAATTATCATTTGTTTAAACGTGATTTATGAATATGTAAGTTCACGAATGCTTATTTTGGATGAGAAGCCAAATAAGAAAGAAGACAAAAAGTCTAATAAACCTATACAAATAAATGCAGTAGCATCATTTTCAAATCAAAGCTCATCTAATAAGAATGAAGCATGGAAATTTGAAATAAGAGACAAACGTAAATCTCCATATTGTGGCTATGACATAGATAAAGTCAATCAAATTGCTAAGAAATGCGAAATATGTAATCGCAATAATCATTATACTCCTGAGTGTAGACAATATCAAGCAATGGATCTCAATCAACGTTCAAATGTAATTGCTGAAAAGAGAGTCTGTCGAAATTGTTTAATCACATCGGGACATCGTGCAAGTGAATGTGATTTGAAACTTGGTTGCGGCACAAAAGTCAATAGAACTGATAAGTGCACACAAAAGCACCATCAATCACTGCATGGAATCAATTTCAACCCTAACACACGTCACAACTCCAATAGAGGAGGAAGACGTTCGGGTACAAATACAAACTCGAGAAATGCTACTCAATTGCTTAATAATTTGCAAAATCAACAAGTAGTTCAAACCGCTCAAACTCAAATACGATCAAATGAGTCTCAAGTCAGTAACATCAACAATCAGAACTCTGCACAAACAGCGCTTATGAATGGTGCCACACATTTCCATACGCAAAATCCAAGAGATTATAACATTGAACAAAATAATGTTAGTTTGGAAGGCAATGATTCTCCGCGAACTGTAAAAATGTTTAAGCATAAATTTTTTGGCCCGAAAGGTTTTACTGTAGCTTTTTCAATTGGTGATAGTGCCGCGGAAGGTACGCTAGTACGTGATGATCTTAGACGTGCACTTGGAATTGAAGGAGTTCCTCATGAGCTAAATTTAGGTTGGACAGATGGCACAATAAAAAAGTGTATGGCAATCAAATTTGATTTAAAAGTTCAGGGAATATTACCTCATTCACAACCAATAGTGCTTAAAGACTGTTTCGCTATTCAAGAATTTAATCCGCCACCAAGATCACTCAATATGACATTATTGAAGCAAAAATTTCCTTATCTGAAGGATATGCAGTTTGATGGCTACAAAAATGAAGAGCCAGTAATGCTAATTGGCAGTCCTCACGCGTATGTTATAGAAAGCGTGAAAGGATTGATTGCTGGCGGACCAGGTTATCCTGTAGCAATTGAATCACTCTTAGGAATAACTGTCTATGGCGGTATGCCAACAATTATGAATTTATCACAAATGAGTACAAGTTTAGATCTAAATTTAATCCAAGAGGAGTCAGAAAAAGTCACAAATGAACAGTTGCATGAACTACTGAATGAATTCAACTCAGTGCAATCTCTAGGCATTAGAGCAAATGAATCTCACACAACAGAGAGTGAGAAAAATGCCATTGCTATACTAGAAGAAGAAATGAAAGTCTCAACTGATGGAGCTATAGAAGTCCCACTTGTTTGGAATCGACAAAATGGTGAAATACCTCGACTTCCAAATAATTATAGCATGGTATATAAACGACAGATTGCACAAGAGATAAAACTTAAGAAAAATCCTGAGCACCTGAAAATTTTTAATGACAGTGTGCAAGAATGGATACAATTAAAATATATACGATTTGCTGATGACAAAGATCTCAACTCACCATGGGAAAACGTCTGGTATCTACCCATGAGTCTAATATTCAATTATAACAAAAATCCACCAAAGCCTCGCATAGTTTATGACGCGAGTGCTAAATTTGAAGGGGTATCGCTAAATAGTTTTTTGCTCAAAGGTCCAGACTTACTGATTAATCAACTTAAACCTTTACTGAGAATGAGAATATTTCGCATCGCGTTTACTGCCGACGTACAACAAATGTATCACAGAATCAGAATCAATTTAAGAGATTCTCAATGTCAACGTCTCTTATGGAGAGAGAGCGAAGATCAACCTTTCAAAACGTTAATTTTGAGCGTAATGGCTTTCGGACCTTCCTGTAGTCCATTTACTTCCCAGTACGTCAAAAATTGGAATGCTGATCAGTGGGCAAATCTATACCCTGCAGCTGCCAAAGCATTGAAAGAATTAACATTTATGGATGACGTAATAGCGGGTGAGCCAACAGTTGAACAAGCAATTAAAACAGCCACACAATGCATCAAAATATGCAAACAAATAGACTGGAGTTTGGTGTCATTCCAAAGTAATTCGATGGAATTTCTGCGTCGATTACCTGGAGAACATGTCAAACAAGACCTTTTTCCTATTCTTTCATCTGAAATAGAATCATATACAACAAAAGTGCTTGGTTGCAGCTGGGATACAATCCAAGACTGCTACGTGTTCAATTTTGACAAAAATATATTCATCAAGCTAGTGAAAGAGTTTGAACACAATCCAACAAAACGTGAATTAGCAAGCACAATTTCCAGGATATATGATGTTTTCGGTTTCTTAGCACATTTTGTGATTCGTGGAAAAATTATTCTCCAAAGATGCTGGAAGAAGAAGCTGGACTGGGATGATAAAGTACCAGATGAAATTGGGAAACCTTGGAAAGAATGGATCAACGAATTTGAAAAGGTATCTAAACTTAAAATTCCAAGAATGTTTGCAGAATTAAATTCTATATCTGAAGCTGATAACATTCAACTTCATGTGTTTTGTGATGCTGGTAGCGAAGCTTTTGGTACAGTCGCATATTTAGTTGTCAGTAAAAATCAAATGACAACATCGCATATAATTATGGGAAAAGCGAAAGTAACACCCATCAAGCTTGCCACTAAAACAGAAATACAGAAAATGCCACAATTAGAATTGATGGCAGCTTTATTAGCAGCAAGAATGGGCAATACAATCTCAAGCATTTATGAAGATCTAAATCTTAAAAGATTTTTTTGGAGTGATTCTGAAGTCGTGCTTAGATGGATACTTAATCCCGATCACAATTTAGTGAAATATGCCAGGGCTCCAATAGAGGAGATTCTGGAATTAACAAAAAGAAACGAGTGGAAATATGTTCCAACGTCATTGAATGTTGCAGATGAATGCACAAAATTCAGAAACCTAGACTTCAGTGACTCAAAGTCAAGATGGTTTACAGGACCACACTTCATAATACAGTCAAGTGAAAATTGGCCACAGCTGCCAGAAAAGTTATGCGTTGATTACATAATGATGGCAAATAATGTATACATCAAAAAACTTAATTATTCAACTCATATTCTTCCACCAGTCTCCTGTAAATTTATATCGGATGAGCAGCTAGACAAATTCAGCGCCACGATAAAAGCAGACTGGGGAAAATTAGTGCGTCAAACAGCAAGAGCACTAAAACTTTTTCTAGATGGTTTCATACCAACAGTCAAAGCAAAACAATTGAAAAATCAACAATTTCTAAAACAGCTTAAAGAGCTAAATAATGGATTTGTATCATTGAGTGCTGCCGACCTAGAACGAGCAGAACAATTTATCTTCCGCAAAATGCAACGAGAAACATTCGGCGATGATTACAATAGTCTTGCGGCAGGTAAATTAATCAAAAATAAAATGTTTCAAGAACTCAATGTGTTCATGGATAATCAAGGTTTAATTCGTATCAATTCGCGAGTGAACATGAATAAAACAAATTTTCCACAACAATTTGTTCCTCTCCTCCCGAGGAAAAACGGCCTAATGCCAGTTTTGTTGCTTTATTATCATTATAAGTATAAGCACATCACCATCGAGTCACAGATAGCTGAAATTCGGACAAAATGTTGGATTCCACAAATTCGAGTAGCAATGAGAAAGATCAGTAAGTGCTGTAATGTTTGCATTTTTAGAAAAGCTCAGCCTTATGGACCTGCAATGGCTCAATTACCCAAATATAGGATCGATCCAGATTTACAACCATTCGAAGTTACTGGAGTTGATTGTATGGGGCCCATTGTGGTGAAAATGTATGGTCGTGAAAAGAAAATTTGGATAATGATTTTTACATGCACTCTCACAAGATTTATTGATTTACATATTTTGGAATCACTTGAAAGCCTCAGAGTTTTGGAAGCAATTGTCTGTTTCTGGTGTTCACATGGACAGTACGCAAATTTGTAAGTGACAATGGCACAAACTTTAAAGGCGCAGCAAGATTGCTTAAGGAAGATCATGAAAATGCAAAGAATTCATTAATAGAAGCATCAAAATCACTTAGTCCGAAGCTCTCTGAGATATATGCTGTCGATTGGGAATTTATCCCAGCTCATTCGCCTTGGTTTGGCGGGTTTTATGAGCGCCTAATCAAAGAGGTAAAACGCTCTATACAAGACATTCTTTCAGAAAGAAAGATTGACAAAATACAATTAAACATTGCTATTAAAGAAGCAGCACATCGCATTAATTTGAGACCATTAACTCATAATGCTATTGCAGCAGAAGATGCAGAAGTTCTTACTCCACACCATCTCGCCAAACATAGGCCTGGATGGCCACTTCTTCCTGGTATGCATAAAGGAAAATTCGGAGAAGTGTCTGACAGATCAATATACCGACGCGGTCGAGCAATAGCTGATCAAATTGTAGCTAAATTCGTTTCATTATATCTACCTGTACTCACGAAGCGTACTAAATGGTTAAAAGATAGTGCTCCATTAAAGAAGGATGACCTAGTGCTATTAATTGAGCCAAATAAAACAAGAAGTCAGTGGCAACGAGGAATTGTTACAAAAATTTATACCAGTGGCGATCGAAAGGGAAGAGTTGCTGATGTCAAACTAAAGGATGGGACAATCAAGAAAGCAAGATCAGTTAGAAATCTTGCAAGGATTGAGATTTCACCATTACCGACAGAATTATGACTCGAACGCATCCTCTTTAACCTACCAAAAACTTCCTCGCTTAGCTTCACTTTTCAAATCAACAAAATAACAAATTTCTAATAATTCAATTCTTTATTTACAGTTCCTAATAATGACAGACAGAAAAATAATCAAATTCAGAAATTTTGTCATTCGCACTATTCAGTGCAGTGGAGTGGACAAAGAAATCCCACTTTCATCTTTTATAAATGAATTCAAAAATGAGATAAATAGTATTATAGGAGCACATCGTGTTTTCGACTACGATTCTGGAATAGCACTGGATATCGTATTTATATATTTGACTGATGCTCGTGAATGGAATCAATTACTTTCCAAAAGCAAATTCATGATAAATGGAAAAATAATCTGGTTACAGTGTTCTAATATGATCTATGGTAAAGCCGATTTCAATAAGCCGTATGAGACAGCTACAACTGAAGAGTTAAAAAGCGTTCCACATCCAGTAGCTCTCTTTGGTTTTCGTAAGTTACCTACTATGTCTACATTCTACGTGATTGCTGTTTTACGACAATTCGAACAACTGAGTAAAGTAACTGGATTTCGACTTGCTCACTCAGAAAAATGCAAAGTGACAAGAAATTTTGGTTTTCTAACAGTAGCTTCAAAGATAGAAGTCTTGGATTTAATCCAATTGAAGAACTTTAATGTAATTGGTGATGCAATTATAGCAAAATTACCATTCGCTTGTCCTGTGCTTATTCATGAGTTACACGCTGACTTAGTAACAAAAAATAGATGCAAATTGACTCCTGAAATTCGACGATTGAATTGGTTACATGCAAACGTTAGCAATTCAAATGAACCAGTTCATCCAGTTCCTCATGGTCGTGAATTCATTGAGCAAACTGATATTCGTCCACCCTCACCTGGCTTACAACCGCGTGTTTTCCAACCCTTGGCACAAGACATTGATGTTGCTCGTTTAGCTGAGGAAAAAGGACTTAACAGACCTCCAACACCACCCGCAGGTTTTGATATCGAGAGTTTAGCTTCAAGCGCTGACGATCAAGGAAATACGCCACCGATGTCGCCCAATTCCTGGCTATCTCTTGAGTGTGAGGATCGTTTTGAGGATTTCGAGGAAGCAGAACCATCAGTTGCCAAGAAATCGCGTAAATAGATTTTCTTTCCCCCCCCAGATCTGTTACGGAACCGAATCGTAACAGGTTTCTTTTAGTTTCATGAAATATATTATATCAGTTACGAAGAAATGTAACGTAACTTGAATTACAAAAAATACCTCTTTAACTTATCTGAGAACCTTTCTAATTTCATTCGTTCTTTTTCGTGTCAACGAGCGTAGGAAATAGACGATAAAAATGTGAGATCTATAATTCTAGTTATTAAAACCCAATATTTAGTATCAAAATTATCTTTACAGATAAGCCCTATTCTCTAAGGCCTCTACTTTAATCAAATTACTTCTCTAAATAATTTCCTGAGAGGCTAAATTGTGAATTTGATAATTTTCGAAATAAAAGTTTCTAAATCAGATTCGCCATTTTTATTCAAAGCGCTAATATTTCGCCGCCTTTCACTCGTTTCGGCACCAGTGTCAATTTACTCACCTGTAAGTCTACAAGATATTGATATTTATTTAAATCTTCTTGATATCTATAAGAATCAATAAGAATTTTATAGTGACTCATATGTGACAAACTTATATTAATTGGATTTGCCTCACTCTCATAATTGAAATTTTACACAGCTCTAATTGTTCTTCTTGAGTCTTATTCGTCTCTGGTTGAAGACCATGAATGCCTAATACCTGACGTTCTTGAAGTGAAAATGCAAGACCTTTATTTAAACGCGGATCTCTTAAATGATCAATTCCTAAAAGAGTTTCATTATTTAATCCTTAAATGAGATTAAAAATAATCCAAATTACCCATAACCATAGACGGAACAATTATGTCGCCTGTAACTTCATGATGCAAGCGAATTTGCTGATTGGGTGTTGACTTTTTCGGTGAAGAAGTCGTACCACATATTGCAAGATTTGGATATGATCGCGCAAACGACCCATTACGACTACAATGAATAATAAAATGAGATATATGAAAAAAATGATTCACGCATTTTCACATTAAATAGGTCATGTGATATTGCTAAATAGAAAATTAAATGACAACAAGGAAAGGAAGAGAGTGTAAATTAATATTTAAAAATATTGAATATTGCAATGTAATTCGATATATCGTTATCACGATAAGACAAATTGTTTGTTCATGAAAATTGAATGCTATAATTATTTAAACTTGAAATGAGTTTTTTTATGGAGCTATTCTATGACGACATGAACTCATTCAGTTTTTTCTATTTTCTTTTATTCAATGGCAAGTGAGAAATTGTTGTGTAAACATCTTCGCTTTTTTGAAATATGTGTCTTAATTTATTGTAGTTTTCCATATTTAACGCGTATGAAAGTCTCAATGTCATTGTCAATATTCGTCACTAATTCGAAATTTACTAAACTGTCGCTGTCAAGGCCACAATGTAATTCAATTTTTTTTTCATTTGTTTCTCTCTTTACAACAGATTCATCTCATCAACATGAAGCCGTCAAAGTGAGAATATAAAAGTAAAAGTGTTAGCTGCTTGGATATTCATTGTGACGAATGCAAAAATAACTTTTAATATCTCTCTTTAATGATTTCTCTCATTTATTTGTTGGAATAATAAAAAAAAGATGAAAGAAAATATATCTCATTCTGAAGAGCGTTGATATCTAAAATTAGAGATTCATTTTTTTGCGAAAAAATACAGCAACAACATGTCTGTGCTTATTACATCATCACTTTTTCTGCATTAAGTTTTATGCTAGTCTTTTCAAACATATATAATGGAAAATTTACTCAATTTTGATTCAAACATTTTCTCTCATTTCTTTTAAAGAGTGATCAATAAAGTAAGTCTTGGAATAGATCATGAAATTTTTCTTCTTGTTTCACTATCACTATTCTATTTTTTTAAGAACTTGTTACACGCACTTACATTAAAAGTCTAAGAGACATGATTTTTATTAATTTTTTCCTGTAACTTTTCTTTGTTATCGATATGACTTTGATGTTAAATTTACTTTTGTAGAACTTTCACAAAAACATTCAAAAACGTCAGAGGCAAAAATTTGCTAGAATTCTTTTTCGTACGGCCTACTGACTGAAACGAATGACGGACGTAGACTGAAAAAAGAGGAAAAGAATCTAATGGAACGGAAAAAAACAAAAATTTTAAGAATCTCTTTGCGCAGTCTCAAAATTGCGACTCTCTGTTTCCGTTTTCTCAATTTGCGCTCATAAAATACGATAAAACATTTTCATTGTTGTGGTAGTTCAGAAGTATAAAATCATCATCATCATGTGGTTGCTCTCTTTCCTCTCAATTGTATACAAACATTTTTGCTTTGTACAAGATCTTGATAAATAAGAAGAAAAAAACACGTGGTAACTTCTATTTTTAGTTAACAGTTTATCAACATGCATTCATTAACATGTGATTATTTCTCTCATTTTTGCATGTGCTAAATAATGTTTGCAGTGTAAATTCTTTCCAATTGTTTGATTTGTGCACTCGTAAAACACTTGTTGCTTTTATTTTCTTATCTTGATATTTATCTAACTATCGTACGTTTGTAGTTTCATATATATATATATGTGGACTTTTAAAATGCATATTCTCAGTATAAAAAAGTATACGTTAAAATTAAATTTAATCTTCACAAAAAAGAAGCTTTGTAGAGATGATTATCAAAAAGCTCTCAAAGTTGAAAATTATAGTTACTGTATACCTAGCTTCAACAAAAATTTATAAATGAAACTATTTCCTAAATCAGAGCATTTATTTTGTTAAACACATCAAGGTGATGCATATATTTTAAATGCCAAATGTCAAAGACCAATTAATTGAGGTGTTTATAGACATTTGTAAAATCTATAATTAGTACATAATTTAAATTGGTCTATAATTAAATTTAATTATTTTTAGCGCATTTTCCATCAGATTTAGAAAAAAAGCGCTATTTCCCACTTTGTCTGTCCGTCTGTCTGTCTGTCTGTCCGTCTGTCTGTCTGTCCGTCTGTCTCCGTAACTAGTCTTTCAAAAAACGGTTTTTTACCAAACTTTTTGCACCAATCTGTTGGTTCTGACTATGAGACCGGTTATAACGGAAGATTTCCGCGAGATTCGTTCTCCATGCCGAGCTATGACATACATATGGTGGACGTCCACCACATGGACCAAAAAAACTTTTTTTCACCAAAAAGTCTTAAAATGTCATAAACCATCGAGAATACAAGTCAAAAATGATTTTTGGACATTTTATCCTAAGTGTATGCATGTGCAGCACAGGTGCATCACATGGACCAAAAACCGAAATTTTCCAAATACAGACATATTTATACTTGTTAGAAAGGTCTTGAAGCGTACAACAAGATGGCATAAAAAGTTTTTAGATTGGTGTTGACCCAAGGGCATGCATGTGGTGGATGTCCATCACATGAACCAAAAAATTTTTTTCACCAAAAAGTCTTAAAATGTCATGAAACGTCGAGAAAACATTTCAGAAGTAGTTTTTGGATATTTGGACCCAAGTATGTTTTAAATTGTACAGACTTCAAAAAGGCCGTAAAAAGTTTTTTTGAAACTTTCAATGAATTTTGAAACAAAACTAATCTGTTGCGGGAAAATGCGCTTTTAACACGTCACTGACGGTTAATTTTACTGATTTTTTTCCATTGTTTTAAAAGCTTTTAGTTTGCGTACATTGAATATGAAAATTTTTCTGTTATAAACGCCATCCAAAAATACAATAATGCACAATATAGTGTTATAATCCATCAGCTAAGCCTTTAATTCGTAGTGCAAATTTCCTACAATATTTTGCTAGCTAGTGTAATTAACACAGTGGATTTTTGCATCAATTCAATTTTATTTCTCTCACAAAACTCTCAAAAGAAGCTTGAAAATCTGAATGTGATTAATAGCTCTCTTGAAAATGAGTCAGTAGTATTATTGGTTCTGTTTTTGTTGAAAAAAAAATGAGAATATTTCAACATAAGTCTCAGTTTATTTTACGCCTTGTAAGCCTTCAGACTGTCATTTAAATCAATTATCAAAAGTTTTTAGTCTGACGATCAAGAACAAAAAATCAAAAAAAAAAAAAGTCAGAATGAAAAAGTTTTTTATAAAAATTTTTGTGTGTTTAATGTCAATAAGTCATATAGCAGCTATTAATAGTAATAATAGTAGTTTGAGTTCAGCAATATGTGGAATTATGAGTGAATCACATGGATTAATTCAAGGTGGACAGCTTTCCAATCGAGATCAATTCCCGTGGATCACAAATATTTTTACGAAACCAACGAGAGATTTTGGCACGTATTTATTTGCTGGCACTGGGACTTTAATTACAAATCGTCATGTGGTATGCGCTGCGAATTCTGTTGCATATGAAAATTATTTAGAAGAGACAAACACATTAGATCCGCTAAAACCTTATATAGCATATTCGGGAAAGAATATAAAACTTAAATTGGGTGCCAAGAATTATAAAGATAATGTAAATGAGGCAGACGCATTAGTCATAAATTCAGTGCAAAAAGTCAAATTACACCCACACTTGAGAGGAAATAAACCGAGGATAGCAAACATTGCAATATTAAGAATCAGACAGGCAATTACTTTTACTCAGTTCATCAAACCAGCATGCGTATATAATAACAATAATGGTGATAATGCTCTCACAAAAAATGAAAATGCTCTCTTATACGCAGTTGGTCATGGTTTAGATCAAACAGGCACATTATCTTTCATGCGAAAACAAACACAAATGACAATGCAAAGTGATGAAATCTGTAAAAGATTCTTTAAAAATTCCTTTAAAAGCGATCTTTTTTTCTGTGCAAAAGGAAACGATTTTAATACGCCTTGTAGACATGATAAAATGCTATATGAGAAAATTAATGGACAATGGTACTTGAGAGCAATGAGCTCGATGTTTAAAATATTTAGAAATAACACATGTAGTTTGAATGCACCAGTATTATATGAGGATATATCACCTTATTCAAATTGGATTTTAGAAAGCATAGTCTAACGGTCTCTATCAATTTGAAATTTTAAACTTGGTTGAAATTAGAATCATAGTGCTTCAATGTTTTTTAGTTATCGATGTTCAATGTTTCAATGTTTTGAAGTGCTCAGCATTCTGTGTTTTAATGTTTTAGTGCTCAGCACTGATGGTTAACTTTTTTATTGCTTTGTATTTATGTTTTATAGTACTCTACATATAGAATATTGAATATCAGGTAGTTTATATGAGAGTTTATAATGCTAACTTCAATTTGATCTGTTTATTTTCATTTTTGAGTTTATAATAAAGTATAAATATAAATAAAAGATATATAATGGATTCCAGATTAATAAAAGCATATTGCCAATTTTGTTTAAATTTACAAACGGCAGAAAGTTCAAGAATGCCAATTACAAGAAAAATTAAGCAAGGTTTCTTTGACATTACACAGAAAAAAGTAAAATTTAGAAAATTTTTTAAGCCTAATTAATTTATAGCTATTTTTTTACAGCTTAACACAACAGTCTTTTGTGAGTTTATTTGTTGCGAACCATGTTTAGAGGAGTTAGAATCTGTCCAAAAATTTCGTACGAAACTTCTAGCAAATCAAAAAGTGCTTGAGCAATTAAATGAGGAGCGAAGGTTGAAGTATGATCAAGATGAAGAAATTGAACAAATTATTACAGAAGAGATAATAGTACAAGAGGAATGCATAAAAACATTAGAAAACGGCCAGTTAATTGAAGATGATATGGTTGTTGAATATTTAGAAGAAGAGGAGCAAATAGAAATAATTGAGGAATTTGATGAAGAGGGTAGATCTGAAGAAACTTTAAATATGACAGAAAATGAAATAGAAACTGTAAAAGAATCAATTAATGAACAAGCGAATGTAAAAAGAAAATATCAAAGAAAGAGATTAAAAACACCTATTAAATGTCCAAAATGTGATAGACAATTTTTTTATAAAAGTTATTTCACATTTCATTTTAAAGACGTACATCAAGATCAATGCGAAGTGTGTCATCATTGTGGAAAAGTATTTAAAAATAGTAGACGATTAAATTCTCATGTCTTAATTCATAACATAGGTGAAAAGAGATTTAAATGTGATGTCTGTTCTAAAGAATTTAATTATTCTGGAGATTTATTGAGACATAAACGAATACATGAAAATATAAAAAACTACCATTGTCCAGTTGAAAATTGCAATAAATCATTCGTACAAAGTTATGCTCTCAAGCTTCATTTGGATGTTCATAATAATGTAAGATATGCATGCGACAATTGTGGAAGCAAATTCAGTGTGAAGACTACACTCAAAAATCATATGCTCAAGTGCGTAAATGGAATAGCAACTTATAGAACACCAAGATATAGAACTAAAGACAGTAATCAGACAAAAGAGAGATATAAATGTTTTATTGAATCATGTGAGCGTGAGTTCTCCAGTCGAAAATATCTTGGCGTTCATTTGGAGAAAAATCATCAAATAAAAATGGAAAATTTTGAAAATACATGCCTACAATGTCAAGAAACATTTGAAAATATTGGTGATTATGCAAAACATGTAAAAATTCATAGCTGTAATTTCGTCTGTGAAATGTGTAAACTTAGATTTAAAACTGAAGAAAAATTGCAAGCTCATATCAAAAGATTACACAAAGAAGGAGATGACAATAGACCATTTGCATGCAATGAATGTGGAGCAAGATTTAAAAGAACTGAACATTTAAGAGGTCATCAGTTATACAAACACTCGGATGTCAAAAAATTTGAATGCTCGGAGTGTCCACTCAAATTTCGTCAAAGAGGAGAGTTTAATGTGCACATGCGAGTGCATCAAAACGTCACACCATTCAGTTGTTGGAAATGTGCTCATGTCTGCAAAACAAGTTCAAATTTAAGGCAACATATGCGATTGGTACATGATGGAGAAACTAATATTTATTGCTGTGATATTTGTCAAGCTACTTTTAAATATAATGTCGATTTAAGTCATCATAAAAAGGATCACAGTACAATTTTTGAGATAGTTGAAATCAATAATGTTTCATGAGTGAATAGAGAGTAAACATAACTGACCTTGAGTAATAGTGGAAAACTTTTTGTAAGAGGAATTTTCAAAAATATTAATTTAAAGTGAAATTATGTCTCGTGATAATTGTAGAAATATTGAAATAAAAGCCAAACTTTCTGATGAAAATGAATTTAATGAAAAAGTTAAAATTGCAGCTAATTTAATTGGTAATAAAGAAACTGAAATATTAAAACAACATGATGTCTTTTTTAAAGTACCGCAAGGAAGGTTAAAATTGAGATATGAAGAAGGAAAAACACCTAAATTGATACAATATGCACGTGATAATATCACTGGTCCTAAACTATCCAAATTTGACATTCTTGAAGTCAAAGATGGTGAATTATTCGAGAAAATGATGAACGCTTCAATCGGTAAAATTTTTTTGGTTAAATTGTACAAACTTACGTTTCATTAATAAATTTTATTAGGAACACTTGGCATTCTTGATAAAACTCGTCATTTATTCATGTACGAACGTACACGAATTCATCTTGATAAAGTCAAGAACGGTAATAATGCAGTCTATTATGGTCTCGAATTTGAAGTAATGTTAAATCCTGATGAAAATATTGAAACTGGAAATAAAGTTGCAGAAGAATTGATGGAAAAATTTAAGCTCAAAAAGGAGCAATTGATGGAAGGATCTTATTTTGAAATTTTAAATTCATAAATATGATTTGAATAAAACAGTTCGAAGTTTTATAATTTTTTCTATGTTATTTTCAATTTTTTTATTATTTTAATTTTATAATAAAAAAGTCAACAGTTCCTTTACATGATCTTCTGCTTCCACTCATTCATGTCTCAATTAGTTTTTTATCGTATCCATATTCCAATTGAAAGAAAAATTTTGTGTGGTATATTATGTATGTAAGGGAATGTGTGTCAAAGAGGCTATAGAAAAAAGGTGTTCATTAATCTTTTTTTTTTTGATTGACACTTCTTCATAAAAGGAAGGTTTTATAACAAAATATTCTTTCAACTTTTAAATACTCATAAAATAATTTGATTACGAAGTTAATAATCTTTTTTATTCTTGTTTTGATCAGTTTTTAAATTAGTTTTCTTTATAGCTAACATTGTTTTATTTTAGTGACTTTAAATTGTCTTTTCCTTCAATCAATCGAGCAATTAAATATTTATATAATATAAAAAACATTTATTATTTATTGTAAAAAAATTTCGTCATTTTAAGGGAAAGAAAATAATTAAAATGTTGCATAGGGAGAAGATACAGCGAAAAGGACAGAGAAGAATATTAAAATTTTGTTTAATAATATTTTTTTAATTAGAGGATGACGATGATGCACTTAGTATGTGATTCATTAATCTCCTTGCTTCTCTCCTAACGTCATTATATGTTTTGTGTTGTGTATTTATGCGAATTAAAATAATAATAAAAATTGTTAATGATTTTTTTCTCTCTTTTGAATGATGAGTGAAAATTTCTCTTATATGTGGCAGCTTAAATTACAAGCGCCATATCTTTCTTGCTTGGCAAATTTGACGCCTTCTTTCCTTGCCATAAGGAATTGTGTATTGTAAAAGCATCGCAAGTTACTGTTAAATGTTTGGTGTGTACTTGCGTAAAGCATTTGCCTCCCGAGTTATATCTAAAAAAAAATATTTAAAAAAAACATTAAAATTAGATTTATTGGCAAGAGTTAATTATCTTACTTGAAAAATTTATCAAACATCACATCATAAACATGTGATGGACCAGTTCCATACAATTTTATTACAGCCTCCGTCTCAGGATCATAACTGTATAAAGCTCTAAATTGACATCCTGCATCTCTAAATAGAACCAAAAAGTGCTTAGCTTCACTTCGAGCTATCTTTTCCAATACTTTCTGTTTTGCATCACGATTGACTACACCAGGAAATACACAATATTCTACAGCATTCAATAATATTCCTCGATTTGATTTTGCAGTTGGTTGTTTATATAAACGTGGTCCTAAAAATGATTATTAAGAAAAATTATCTAAAGAATTTTTTCAACAAAATTTCATTCTTAAAAAAATATAGCTCAATTTATCATTTTTAGTCTTATTTCACATCAATCAAAAAAATCTAAAAACTGCCAATCAATCATTCAATAAAATTATTTACCATTGTAGTCGCCAAAAAGAGAGCTTGGTGTTGAGCTTATATCGCTTGCACCATCATCGTAGCCGACAACACCACGACGTTTTGGCATTAAACCAGGATGAGGTAACGAGCCTGGACCACTTGGCGAGGGTAAGTGTCGACTCGAATTTGATGAAACTGAGCCCATGCCAGGAGAGGCAGCTCGTCGTCGAGGCGGAGTCGTCCTTCCCAAGCCAGAATCAGAGTCTACATGTTTTAATATTTTATGTATTAGTATTACAAATCACAAAACAAACGCAAGTCATTAGATAATAAAAATAAATCATCATCTAACAATATTGCTAAAAAAAATCATTCGTTAGTACATTCGAGACAAAGGAAAAATTGAGAAAAATATCAAGAAATAAAAATATTTGAATAAAACCCAAGAAAACAACGCAAACGATTTTAAAATCGCAACTAAAATTTTTTGTCTTTAAAAATGTTTATGATATTCGTTCTTACCGCCACATAAATTCATCAATGAGTTGGATTTTCGGCCGCGGAAATTGGCACCTGCTTGTGCACCACCTCCATATTTTGCAATTGACGATATTCTAGTTAATGTTCTTCCACGTTCAATTCCTTGTTGTGGTTCTATCGTTATCGATTTAGTTATCATACACACGAAAATGGGAAAATTTTGTAAAAGCGAATTAAATGAGATTTCTTTTTTAATTGAAAATTATCATAATCAAATTGATACAAGTATTTTGTTTATGTGAGTGTAATAATTAAGCGAAACAAAATGTAAGAAATAAAATAATTGAAAAATCCATTTATCTTCACCATAAGAATAAATTCAAATAAATAAGTACATGAAGAGGAAGAAAAAAAACCCATTTGTAAAACCACCGAAGTATATGTGTTAGTAAAATACTTAATAGCTAATATGAGTCAGCCTAAACCATTACCTTTTCCTGCATATTTATATGAACTACGTCGACCCAAATTACTTAAAGGCGTAGAGATTGTGCTGCACGAAGGATATTCATCTGGTGATTCTGATTAGTCAAGCATGAAATGTAAGAAATTTTTTTTGAGAGTTCCATATTAGACAGTGAGAATAGTTTTTAGCAACAACACCATAAAATTAAAGCATATTTATGTAGATACATGTTTCTTCTTAAATTAATAAAATAAAAAAAAATAAAGCCTACCTTTTATCGATAATGAATCTTGACTGCCGCGATAATAATCACGACGCATTGTATTTGATATACCGATGCCTAAATTATGCAATTAATCAAGTTGTAAAAATAAATTATAGATAAAGAAAGGCGCAACATATTGTTTATAAACAAAATTATGAAGCACAAAAATGCGGACATTAGAAAAGAAATAAAATCAAAAGCAAAAGAAAACAAAGAAATTGTGTCGAGGAATAAATTATGACTACAAAAATTACCAGTTAAATTTGTGCTTGAACCCTTCTTTCCTGACCCACTTCCGATTTCTATACCAGCGTTGCTGGTTTCAACATGAATTGTTTTTGGACGTGGTCTCTGAGTTTTATTTGCTCTCATCTTTGGCTGAGGTGTTGCTTGATTTTGTTGCTGTTGCTGCTGTTTCATTAGCATTTCGGCAGTGTGTCTATCAAGTGTTTTACCCTCACGCTCAGCTTCTTCAATTGCCTTCTTTAAACGATGTTGTTCAAGAATTTGAGCTCTTCGTGCCATTTGTTCTTCTTTTTTGCGCAATTTTTCTTCCTCTTTCTCTTGTTCCCTTTCTCTACGCTGCATTGCTTCAATCTCTTTTCGAGCCTTTGCTTCTTCTTGCTGCTGACGACGTTGCAATGAAAGTAGCATGATTTTCTCCTTCTTTCGTTCCATTTCATCAACAGACATCTAAAAAAGAGATTTGTTTTTAAAAATTTCATATATATGATAAAAATAATAATAATGTACTTACTGGATCTAAATTTTTATCATCTTCAATTACAATGGCTTGACTTTCTTTATCTTTTGAAACTAATGATGTTTGTGATAATCTCTGTTGTTGTGAATATATCTGTTGTGGTTGCATATCTTGTTCAAAGTGTTGCTGATTTGATCGTCTATTTGATTCATTTGTGTTTGAAGTAGTGCTGGTAATAGGTTTTTGAATTTCCTGCATTTGAAATACTTTTTTTATGGTGATTACTTCCTGAATGTCTAATTGTGAATTGTCAAATTCCTCAGATTTCTTCGGTGAACGTTTAGTGCGAAGAGGCGGTTTAGGACGTTTCGGTTGATTATCATTATCAAAGCTTATATAAAAGCCTTTTTCATTTTCATTTTGTGATTCCATTGATTGAAAACTGCTATCATTAATTCCATGTCGTGTTGTAGGCGATGGAATTCTATAAGTACGTGAACCACTTGTAATATTTAATTTACCCAATGATGCTTCGAACTCATCAATTTGATCAAAAGACTTTTTAATGGAAGAACCGTTTTTTCTTGGAATCGGATGTTGATGATTGCTGAGATAGTTATCGGCCTCATCAACGTCATCCTCGTCATCTGCGATAAAGGAAATACTTTGAGGTGCCATCATATCATCAATTGGCTGATTAGGATTTGACTTCGGTGGTGTCGCATGAACCACTGGAAAAAGTCTTTGTGCCTCACTGTTTTGCGAACCTCTTCCATTTTGCTTGTGAAGAACAAAACCACTATTATTTTGATGTTGACTTGGTGATGAGGAAGAAGTTGAAGATTTCCATGATGGCATTGTATCATATTTATTCTGTGATTGTGATTGTATTTGTTGTTGTTGTTGCTGCTGCTGTTTCTGTTGTTGCCATGAAGACATTTCAATTGGAGCTTTCTGTTGTGCCCAAGTCCGTCGAGCAGGGACTTGAGGCGGAGTTTGTGGATTCGAGTGTTGTTGTTGTTGTTGTTGCTGTTGATGCTGATCTCCACCACCGTGTAAATAAAATTGTGGTTGCTGTGGCTCATATTGATCACGATAATGATTCGTTTCTTGTACATATTTCTGAATATGTTTCTGTTGTTCTTGATTTAAATATTGCGATGGAGAGGAATATTGATCTTCGATGATTCGAGAATTTTCTCTGCTATAAATCTAGAATGAAAATATATTTTTATTAATATTCAATGCTAAGAAATATTGATTTATTTACTTTTTGGTTAATATATTGTCCTTGATCATTAAGATATTGATGATGCAAAGGTTTCTGAATTGGCAATTGTGGTGATGAACTATATTGCTGCAGTGGATGATACATTCCAGTTATATTTTGTTGACTACTATATTGTTGTGTGAGTATATTTGCGATTTGTTGCGCTTGAAGTAGTTGCTGCGCCTGCATTGTCTGAACTTGAATTTGATTCTGTTGCTCGGCTAATTTTTGAATATCTTCTTGTATGTCATGCAAATCGTTATTCATAAGAGCAATACTTTGTTGATATTGTTCTAATGAAATATTGTTATTGTGTTCAAATTCAGGAATTTTTTTACTCCATTGTGGTTCCATTGTCATGTCCTAAAAAGTGTCAATAAAATTTGTATTACAAAATGATTATAAAAAATAATAAAGTGCTAGATGAAAAAAACCAATTTAAATGTGCAAACACATAAAATACATCACAAACATTAAAATATTGTAAAATATCCCACCTGTAAACTTACAGGCTTGATCTCAACCGAATCTACCATCACCATTTCTTTATCATTATCATTATCCTCATCATTACTTTTTACCTACATTGGTTGAATATGTGTGTATATCATCAACAAATAAAAAATATAATTTGGGAATCACAAAGATAATTTTTTTTTCAATTGGATGTTTCATTCACCATATAAAAATAAAATAAAGAACAAAAAATTTTTGGGTGCAAAAAATGGGGAATAAATAAAAGTGTTAAAATACAAATGAACTACTCAATAAATCAACTCCTCACCCTTTTGTTAATGGCTTGTAAAAATGCAGCTTTTCCAACCTTTTGAAGTTGTTTTGACATTTGTGTCTCCAAACGTCTCTTTTCTTTCTCGATGTGTCTTCGTTTCTCTTCAAGTTTCAATCGAACAGCTGATAGTTTTGAATCGTCTACATATGGTTGACTCGTATCACCTACAAGCAAAGAATTTATATATTAATTGAAATCAACACATTGAGTGGGTGATGAAAACTTACGTATTTCATGGAATTGATTTGCATTAATGCTGCTCTGTTGCTGCCAAGTTGTTGTTGATACGGGTGCCATTGAAGCAAATGATGCCATCTTTCTCTTTTCTTCAATCTGATGAACTCCACTGCTATTACTTGATGAGGTATTACTGTTTTGTCGTCTCAAATGATGTTTCTCTGACTCTTTATCTTCTTTTTCACCATCAGAATCGTAGCCAATTTGTAATGTACCTCTTGCATCTGCAATTGAACTTCGTGCTGGTAATGTTGGTTCGATTGTGACACTTGATGCAGTCGAAATTTTTCTTTCGCGATCCATTGAACGACGATCCACTGTTCCAATTAAATTAAGTTGATCTTGAGAGCCACCGAAATTTTCAATCGTCAATTGAGATTCTTCACTGAAAGAATTACGACGTGACCTTCGACCTAAATGAGAAAACATTCATACATTATTCACTCAAAATTCATAGAAAAAGAAACGCAAATATGCTGCTTCTTCTTTCGAATGTTGAAGATGATGATGATTGTAAAACAAAACAATTAAATGAAATGATAACGCACCAGCATAGGTTGATTTTCTTTCGTCCCAATTACTTGGTCTTCCAGCCGGTATATCTCCTAAGTGATTCAATTATGATGATTTGAAATTAATAAAAATAAGGTGAATAAAATTAAAATTATAACTATGATCTATGAGTGTTTCTAAGAAATATGACTGTTGCTTAAATAAGCATAAAGAGAAAGATGCTGTTTGCATCGAAAACGATAATGAGCAAAAAGAGAGAGAAAAATGAAGATAACTGTATAAGAAATATGCAGCACTCACCTCTCTCATCGGCTTTTGAATCGGTATTCGATTTCTCTTTTGCCTGACGCAATTTTGCCGGCATCAAAGGATCCTGTAGTTGAATATTCGATAACGTCGTTATGCCTTTAGAACGATGGACAACAAAATCACTATCAGCCTCAAAATTTCCATTATTATTGCTAGTTGTTGTTGTTGTAGTTGTGGTATTATAAAACACCTCTTTAGGCGGGGTGTGGTGACGATAAATGTTATTTGAAGAAGGCGATCTTACGACTGATAAGAGAGATAGAATAAAAATTTCTTTGATAAAATAACATGTCTCATGCATTTAAATTTAATGATTGTTAAAAAACATCAAAAAAATTAATATAAAAACTTTTTGAAAAGAAAATTCTATGTGAGTAAATAAAAATGGCAATCTAGTAAGTACAAGTACAAATGGGTGTATCATCAGCATGCGTATGATGTAAATTTGTTCTTTTTTGATTGAAACAAAAGATACTTATTACTAAGGTTCTAGATACAAGTAATAAAATAATCATGTGTGTGTAAGTACATGTGTGATTTGAAATTGAGAAAGAAATGTCTACGTGAGAAGAAAATAATAAAGATGAAAAATGATTTATATTGAACAAGAATGTTGTCTATGTCAACGAATAATAAAATAATAAGCAAGAAAAACTTGACCAAATACAAGAAATTTTTTCAATTTTTATTTATTGACCTTGAAAAGCTGGTCGAGAAGAGGAAGAGCCTGCAGAAGATGGAGGCGAATTTAATCCACTTCTAAGATCGGGAATCGGTTGAATTGTTTGTGATGTGAAGCCTCTTCGATGAGCAATTCCATGCTCATTCGTTTTGGTTTGATTTGAAGCTACATCGCCTAATTTTGTTCATTGAATTTTTTAACAATAAATAAGGTGAGTAACATTTTGGTGAATAATAGAGTTATATTTTGTGGAATTTAAAATATTTTTTTTTTCATAAAAATCAGATTTTTATCTACAGAAATAAGTAAGTAGTTGAGTGTGTATGCTTAATTAATCAATAGATTTTTTGATTGTATTCTTTTTTTTATTACCAATATTTTGTCTCTTTTTGAATATGCTTGTTTATGAACTAATACAGAAACAAATGAAGAGAAGATGTCTTTAAAGGAAAAAGAATAAACTGTTAGATCTATAAAAATAAAAGAAACTAGTTCGATAAGTATGTAAATATTTTGATCTTTTTTTGGAAAATTTACGTCAAGATTTAGCGAAACTTTTTTTTGTGTAGTTCATGCAACTTTTCATGTTTTACAGTTTTACTCATTAAATTCTTTTCAACATGCAAATTTTGATATTGTAATATGCAGCAATGATAAAAATGACATTGGCAGCATGGCGAAAACGACGATTGTGACAACCAATTAGACATAAACAAACATATTCCAAAAAAGACTATATTGTCAATTTCGTATATACCAAAAATATACATATAAGCATTTTAAGAAGCTTAGAGAGAGAGAGAAATATTGAACTTGACTATAATAAATATTTTTTATAACTAACCTGTCATTGTCTCTGATTCTGGATAATCGACACAATTTGCCGGATGAATTTCAAACATATTAAACATATCAGCTAACAAGGCTATGAGATTTTGTTTCATTCCACTAATAAATTAATGATAAGTAACCGGTTAGTTATGTTTAAATATTTTTTGCGCTTTGATATTTACCCTCGCATATATGTAACATCTTCTGGCATCATATGAAACACCGAATACGGCAAATGACGTTCAGAGAAATTTGAAATGAGTAAAATATTGTGAAGCGAATCTTCAACTGTTGGCAAATAGCTCGTTCGTATTTGATACCATGGCAAATATTTTGGACAATAATAAGCAATTAGAAACGCTAAGCAAACGCCATCACATAGGCTTGTGTAGTCTTGTATTGGTGCTGGAATGTCTGGTGATCTCAATTTCTTTCCTTTCTCATCAACAAGCTCATTCATGCTTAAATCGTGATCAATACGTCGCTTTAACGATGCCATCACATGTGAAATCCATAGTAAAAGCAATTGCTCACTATTATTTATTATACCACTGGGAACCGAACCTGAAGTTAATTTCGCAATTGCTGTATGAATACGATCACCGGAAGTCACTTCTTTTGCATATAGGATCATCAATGCTTCTATCACAGACATATGAGCGTTCTAAAAAGTGTATAAAAAAAAATAAGGTTGCATAAGAAAAAAAACGTATGAAGAAGTTATTAATAAATCAAAAGAGATGAAATGAAAGAAAATTTCAAACTTACGATTCTTATTGGATTTGTTTGAATAAGAACAGTTTCAGTGAGTTCAATTTCGCCAGAACGTTCTTCTAAAATTGGCACTCCTTTCCGTGATAATGTTTGAAGGATTGTCCAATGATTGAGACTTTGATAATTGGGATCACTGTAGATATTAGCTAGGACTTGACAATAAATTGATGCATTTCCTAAGCCCACGACAATTTGTGGCTTTAGATGTTGATAACCGTCATGATCTGTGTAAAAAGGTTCCCTCAATTGTTCTGGCACTCGATTGTTGTATGCCTTCGAAAGAAGCCATCGTATTGAAGCTCGCTGTTTTGCCTGTAGACAGACGACGATGATGTGAGAGTTGAAATAAATATGTACATGAATTATCATTAGGCAATAGGTAGATAAATAGATGATGGAGAAGGGAGAAAGAAAAAGATGAGAAAAAGTTTTTATAGAAGTTAGAGAGAAAGAAAAAGATAGCATGACGTCATGCAGCAAATGAAATTCTCCATTGTATGATGAGAAAAACTAAAATTGTACATACACATGGCTGAATTTGACAATTTTTAATCATTCTTATTTGTAAACTAAAGATATCATGTGTGGGACAAATGCACAATCACCATTAAACATTCTTATTTACACACTTTTGAGATTTTTTAAACATCAAAAAAATGTTGAATAAATTTTTTCTCTCTCTTTCTCATACGAATATTTTTCTTCAATAAAAAAAGTTCATCAATTGTATCATGATATAAACGAGAACTCATCATTTTTTGTTCATTGCATTAGACACAATTCTTTGCAGAAACCAACTCTATATACACTCGACATTACCGAAATGGCTATTTTTTCAATATAAAGTCAAGTTATAATTTGGGTAGGCGTTTTTATAATAAATTTTATATTTCTTTAATACACAACACTCTCAGCTCTCCAAGATGGAAAAAAGTGAAGGAGAAAAAACACTGTCCCAACACTTGAGCCAAATAAACTTACTTTTCTGGTACTTTCTGCACTTCCATCTTCACTTTGTCGTGCACTTGAGCTCATTATCTTAAAAAATTTAACTTTTTAATTCGATTTCAGTGTGAAATCACCTAAAATTAAGGAAATTTGTTAAAATACACTTCTCTTCAACTTTCTTTCCACAAGTTCGCTTCAATACTCAATTCTCTTTTTTGTAATGGTTCGTTTTTCTACATAAAAACATTTTATACCGAATGATTCATGAATAGAAGAACCCTGTTATACTGTCTATATATTTTGTTTGAATTTTAAAGGGGGTCAATATATGAAATATATTTTATTTATAAAATATATTTTAATGAATATAAAATAACTTATTAATAATAAAAGAAACTTGCAATATTTGTTTAGAATCAAAAATGACAAGCAAAACACTCCATTTATCAGAAACGAATCGTTTAAAATAATTTTTGAAAGAAATTTTCACTTTTGTACCATTCGTGTTAAAATTGGTCGTTATTTTTTGAAAATCTTCAACCGTTCACGCTCAAAACAGTAAAATTATACTTTTTATTAAAAATCTTTATTTAACTGGATTAATTAATATTTTAGAGACTCAAAAAGTTATTAAAAGTTTAAAAAGTATCAGAAGAGAGTAAAAACTTTAATAAAAACAGTGAATTAAACGTAAAAATTCTATGTTACTAAAATGGACGAATTAAAGTAAGTGCTTTATTTTTGTTCTTAATAATTTTTATTTTAATATCCTTTATTATCATAAAACAATAGAGTTAGAGTTGCACAAAATGTTGGAGAGATAGCGGCTGAAAAAATATGTATTCTATCAAACTTATGGAGTGAATTGTTTGAAAAAGAAATCGGAAAAGATCATATGAAACAATTAGAAAATCATGTTGACGCCTTTTTCTCTGATATCATTGTTGAAACTGAAAACCGAAAACATGCTATTCTTGAACGAATTAAAAGTAAGTGATTAAAATGTTACAATTTTACAAACAAAATAAAATGAGCTATCATTCATTGTAGGTCTTAATCGTGAGAAAGAAAATTTAAAGCGATTATTGAAAGAAGATGTCGGAGACTGTCAAATAAACAAAGATGTGCCTTTATTCACTCAACAAATGCGTATTGATGAGAGTCTTAAATCTCTGCGTGAAAAGCTTCGAAAACGACATGATCAAATCGAAAAGTACCTTCGAGAGCAAGAAATCTTATGCACGGGTAAATTTTTAGAATTTACATATAAGAATGTTTTATAATTCAATCATTTCTTTAGAATTAAATGAAGTGCCAAGACAACTTTTATTAGATCCTCTTCCATCTGAAGCTGAAATGAACGAATTTGCTGATCATTTAAAAGCCTTGAATGATCTCAAGTATAAGCGACTTGAAGAGATTGCGAATATTCGTGAGGATATAAAGGTGATTGTGAAGAAACTCGAATTACTGGTTCTTGGTGACTACGAATATAATTTGGTTAATTCTGAAAACATAAAACCAACAAAAAGCAATATTGAGAAACTGCATGAGTTCTATATCATGCTTGATGCACAATATAAGAAAATGGAATCACAAATTCATGACATGCGTAAGCGATTAATTCAGTTGTGGAAATATTTAGACATTCCAATTGTGTATCAGCAAAAATTTGACAAATATTCAGACATTACTCAAACAACATACGATAAACTGCATTTTGAAGTTCAGCGATGTGAACAGATCAAGAAAGATAATATTCGTGTTTTCATTGAAAAAATTCGTGTCGAAATTGAGGAATACTGGAACATGTGTTTGAAATCTGAAGCAGAAAGAATGCGATTCAAATCATTTACTTCTAATACTTTTAATGAAGACGTTCTGGAATTGCATGAAGATGAATTGCGTAATTTGAAAATGTTTTATGAAAAGAATGAACAAATTTTCAAACTTATTGAAGAGCGTCAAGCATTGTGGGATCAAATGGAATTGTTACAAAACAAGGAGCAAGATCCAAAACGTTATGCAAATCGTGGAGGTCAATTACTTAAAGAAGAAAAAGAGCGTAAAATGATTAGCATAAAATTGCCGAAAATTGAAGCCAAACTCTTAGAAATGGCTGAAGAATTTGAACGCGAGAACAATCAACCATTTAAAATTTTTGGAATTACTGTGCAAGATATAATCGAGAGAGATTATGATAAGAAGCGTCAAGAGAAATTAACAAAAAGTGGAAAGAAAATTGCAGTGACTCCAGCAAAGACAACTTTGAGAATCAACACTACATGTCAACGTACACCTCTCACAGTTGAACAGACATTTGCTAATCGAACAAATATAAAAACAACCGGTGCACGTTTAAAAGTTAATCAGCAACAAAAGACACTTTCAACAACAACAGCATCTAATGCATCATCTGTACGGTCAGTTCGAACTGAAAATGGTAAACGTAAGGTCGTTAATCAACCAATGTCGGCACCTCCAGCAAAACGCAAGTTACTTGGAGCATTTGCATCGCCAGCAGTTCCTCAGCGAGCTGTTTTAAAACCAGTTTATGGTAATAATATAGCGGTAAATGACAGTCGAAAGCCGTCAAAGAAAAATACGAGCATTAAAGTTTATAATGTTGGTTCTCTTATCAAACGTCATTCAAAATCACGTAAAAGTATTGGCAAGAAACGACGAAGCAGCAAATTACATAAGCAGTTACGACCAGTTCCAAATATTATTGTCTCGCCAGCAGCATCATCGATTCGTGATGAACAAAATCTAACAGATACCACAAGTTATGAAGGTTTTGAGGTAAGTTTTTATTCAATTTTGTAATCAAAATTATTAATTTTTTCTCTCTTTTCATTAGAACTACGTGTATAAAAGTAAAAGTGTTGTTAGATCGTCAGAAGTTGTACGACCTGGTTATATGACAGTTAATCATCATGGTTTTGCATCACCAATCATAAGAAAGACACCGTCCAATAATAATAAAATTAAGACACCATCAGCATCTACATCTTCTGCAAATCGAAATCAATTTCAACCTAAGGAACTTGAGTTTTCTATGATAATTTAAGAATTTTGTTTTTACTTTTTTTTTTTAAAGAAAGCATTTTTGTGGCAATTTTTTATTTCTTTGTATAGTTTAAGTTTTTTTGATTTGAAAAATTACATTTACAAGCTCTCTTTCTATTAATAAATTAAAACTAATTAATGTGTCTTTAATACTTGATTCTACATGTAAATTCTTACAAAAATAAAAATAACAAAAGCTTTAACATTTTCTTCTCAAAATATATTTTTTTAAAACCAACTGTCCCATCCTACATAAGTAGTTGCCAAAACTGCCTTATCTGTAGCTATTTCAATCAAACATTCGATCTGATCTTCAGTCCTTAAATTCAGCTCTTCATGTTGATATTTATATCTTGTGCAATTCTCTTCTCCATAAATCAAGTTTTTATATGCATTAAAAATTTCTCGTTTTGAGCCTACATGTCCTGAATTTAATTCTTCAATTAAAATTTTTGTTGGATTATGACCATTTAATTTTCGTTTAACAATATCAATACGTGATTCAGGTTCCCAAGTAGATGATGCAACACTTTCATTTTCTACATTTATGCTCCCAATGCTCTTTTTCTTTGTTTCTTTTAACCAATCAAGAGTTGGTTCTTTCACAAAAACTTCAAGACATACAACGATTGTCTCTCTATGATCACGGTAGCATTTTAATGTATGATTCATATTTTCTTTTAGTAAACCATTAATTTCCATTGGATAAAGAACACTAACGAAATGTGGTGTAAGACGAAAAGGAATTAATTCTGCGATACCTAAATGTAATAAATAAAAATTATATTCAAGTTATTCATATGAAAATAATTTACATACCTAATGATGCTGCTGTTCCAAATGCTATACCAAAATCAATAGCAATTAAACGTGCATTTGATGTATTGATTAGAATATTATTCAGATGTCGATCACCAATACCAAGAAGCCAATGAGTAACATTCATCGCAGCTAAACTTGTTACAAAATTTTTTCGTAAAATATAATAAGAATGAAGCGTAAGTGATAATCCTGTTAATGATTTTTGGATAATATTTAATGGTACTTGATTGCTGATTTCTTCAAATATTTCAATCAATCGGTCACGACTGTGTGTTATCAGAGCCTTTTCAAAAGTTTCAATCCATCCAGTAAATTTATTTCCAGCAAGAAGTAATTCACGAAATTTATTGCGTGCTTCTAGCACATATTCATTGAAATCTTTTTGAAGAAATGATTTGCCAGATTTTTGCATAAATTCACTTATTGTCGCAGTATTCGTAACCATTTGCAAAAGTCCACATGTCGAATTTATGGGAATGACTTGATAAGTGTCAATTTTTAGACGATTTTTTCTACAATTTTTATCTAAAGTAAGTTTGCTTGACATCAAATCCATTACTTCTTGAATTCTTTGATCTTGACGAAGATCTTCACCATATTTCACTATGAAATTGTAGATTTTACCATCACTGCCATATATTCCAACTTTGATAGGCAATTGCTTTGAATTAAAAACATCTAATCGTGTCTCAAAACGAACAATTTTCACATGATTCTCAATGAACGGTTTAATATTGCCTTTATATTGTCCAGGAATTTCAATAAAATCCTCATTACCACTCCATTTGTATTCAGCAAGCCATTGACATAATTTATTAAGTTCAACTGTCTGTGACTGCTGAATTCTTGTTCCATTTCTTATTGTCTTTTGAATTTCTCTTATTTGTTTATATGCTTTTTCTTTTTCGGTATCCCAATTGAACTTTTTCAACTCAACAATCAATTTATAATATGTTCTTTGAATTTTACTGAAATCGCTACCTTTCATGTCATTGTTATGTTTGAATATTTTATCAAACATATTTTGAATTTTTTCCTGGTACTTGCTATTATCAATTCGTCTCTCAACAACTTCATCACAGAAATTTTGAAAATGTATTTCAACAAGTTTTTCAGGTATTACAAGACATTGTAATGCAGAAGTAAAGCGTTCCATTATAGGAATTGATACAATATTATTAATTTCATTTACAAGTGCCTTTTCCATTACTTGAGACTCGTTCACATGATAAAAATTATCACGCGATAGCTTAAAGGGATAATATAGTGCATTAGGATACTTTTTGGCTAAATTAAGAATCAATTGATCAAGGTAGCAATCGTTTTCGAAATCAAAATTTGATAATATATGAGAGATGTATGGAATAAATATCCATTCAGGCACCATGTTCAATTGTTTATTAAATTCTGTTGTGATTTGATTTTTGGTAAGTACTGGCAATTGTGAAATAATGTAAGGAATATATATTTTTGCATTATCTTGTCCATAAAAAATCGCTCTGAATATTGATTTTATCATTTCTAGTTGTACACTTTTAGAGATAGCAATTTTTTCAGCAAAAACAAATCGATAATATTGACCAAGTTTGAAATAAATTTCACCCAATTGATTTTCTTTTTCAGGACTATAGTCAATGTTGAGAGACTCTTGAGCTATATCTCTAGCATTTTGCAATGCACGAACACTATATTCAAGTAAACTTTGTTTCAATTCAGCATTTTCATCGATCACATTCATTAGTTCCATAAAACCACTTTTATAGCCAGCAACTTCATTATCGTTGTCAAGTTTTTGATACAATTTCATCAAATTTAATGATATTTGGCTTACGCAGCAGAGAGTTTCAATTTTAATATCATCGAAATTTGTTCCAATATCATTTAAAACTCCATTTATGATACTATCCCAAGCATTGCCATAACGTTTGATTCCCTTAGTAAAGCTGCTAACAGATTCTCGTTCTGCAATCATCATAATATATTTCCCAAATGCAAGATTATACTTGAGCACGTTTTCAGTTGTTGAATCTTGTAGCTCTTTATGTAAAATTTGAATTAAAACTTTAGCCGTGTCAATATTTCTTTGTTTAAATGAAACTTCTAAAAGATTGCGTTCACTGTCAATCAAAAAAGATTCGCAGAGTTGACGTTGTTCGTCGCTTATATTGAATTTCGGAAGCATAAGAGAGAGAAATGTTTTACGATAAGCCAACAAATCGTTCCATACTATTAACGAATCTGATGATTTTGGCATTGAGACCCTCCAACTTTGATAAAGCTTTTGTATTTGTTTTTCTGTATATGCATCAATTGATGTGACAGCCATGATATTGACGAAATTTGAGAGTTCTGCCAAGTTTCTAGATAAACTTAATAGTCGAATTTTTTCTTCATACATTTCGAGATAACTCCATTCGTTGCTTACAGTATTTAATGTTTTATCTAACTCAACACAACATGCTGTATAATTTTCATCCATTATATTAAGCATAGCAATTTCTTCAGGGAACTTTCTTTGCAAATATTCGCTTTTCTTATCATCATTTAGCCATTCTTCGATTACACTTATAAAACCATCATTCGTGTTTCCATCAATGATTTTGCGAAGTTCTCCTTTAAGAAGCATAGGTAAAACCGTGTTTTGATAAAAAGGAATCTTCTCGTCCCAAATTTCTTCATAACTGTTGAATTGTGATTGAGCAGTTTCGGTAATAAGATCCCAATCGTTCAAATTTGCAAGACAATTAAAGTAAGAGTTGTAATATAAATCTTTTTCACTGTTATTTCTAGCAATATTATTTTGTAGTAGATTACTATATAGCGACATTGCTTCTTTAAATGAATTATTTGATTCACATTTAATTGCTTTTAGTAAAGAAATTTTTACTTGTTCGTCCAAATTAAGCTTGTCTTCTAAAATTCCATTAACGACTTCAAGTTCATTTATTTTATGATAAAAATCAATCAATCTTATCCAGTGTTGTAGTTTTATATCGTTTTCATCTAATCTTACTCGTTTATTACGAATCTCATCATCATTTTCATTTGTTAGGAATTGATTTAGGTGAATTATTTGACTTTCAGCAAATAAAATTCCAGTGATTGACAAAGAATCGTTGAGTGTTTCTGGTGAAATTTCTAAATATTTTTCACTTTTGATGGCCATTTCAACAAGGACAGCAAGCAAGTAAGAATTGGATTCTTTAGAATTTTTTAGAACATTCATAACAGAAGTATTAATTGACGAATAAAAATTCTTCTCACTTTCGAAATCATTGTTTTCACGAAATATTGCAGCCAATGCTGTGAATATTGATATAAAAATGTGACGAGCTATTACAACGTCTTTTTTCACAAGTGCTTGCAATGGCAAAAGAATAGCCAAACTATTGAAAAAGAAATCAGGAAAATCTCCAACTCGATAACGTCGATAAAGTACAGGGTCTTTCCCTTGTTTCAATTGTTGTATTTTATCATGTGTCGAGGCTTCCACAAAATCTCTTCGATCAACAGCACGCAATGCATAATCTTTGGATCTCTGATTTTCAGTTTTATTAACAATACGTCTTCTTAAATAATCAAGTGATGAATCTGCATTTAATTTTTCTTCCTTATTCTTTTGAATTTGAAGTTCGAAATTATCATCATCAGGATTTTGGGATGTGAACGAAGAACGTCGATCTAAATATTGAGGCTTAAGAGTGACTAATAAAGAATTTTGTGTTTGATTAAATTTGAAAGTTTGTGGTACTTGTTCAATAATTTCTGGATTTTGTGTAGGCTCAAACATTCTATGATTATTGCTGTTTAATTGTGTTGCACGAATCATTTGACTATATTGTGAACCATCACCAGCCAAAAGTTTTAGGTGCTGTGAACCTATAAACATTGGTGGCAAATTTTTTTGAGAATATGATGATTTTGTTGTAATAGGAACTTCAAAAAAATTAATGTCATTTCGTTGATCATAGTCTAATAGTTTACGCTTCGATCTATTATGTTTTACAGAAATTTGAAGTAACAATTGAGTGGCATAATGCAAAAATTGATCTTCTAATTTGACGTCATAATAACCAGACAGTAATTCATCAAAGCGAACGACCAGTTTTGTCGATAAACCACTATTATCATTGAAAAATTTAATTACTCGATTTTGAATTTCTGGATTGGTGTCTTCAAAACCCTTCAAAATAAGTTTCAGTGGCTTTTTTTTATCAAAATCTGCATCAATTGCAAACTTTTCAATAGAATATATCATTATCTCATAAATTATATTTCTCACTTCACTGTTTGCAGAGTTTACGAGATAATTTAATTCATCATAAAATGTGAAAAATTGAGCACTTGTGAGATATTCTAAGCTCTTGTTCAAAATATGTAATGAAAGGACTTGAAATTCGCTTTGTTTAAGAAGGTCTTTAATTTTTATAACAGTTAACTCACGATGAACATTTGTTTGGAATATTTCCATGCGTGACAAGAACATTTCAAGATACATACATTTTATTTTTCGAATTGCTGGTGTTATCGACTGAACTATACGATTCATGAATGTATCTAAAATTGATGGAAAACTTTTCTGTATTCCATAAAGTAGTTGCAAAAATAAATTGGTTTTGTCTTTTCTTGAGCCAAATTTTTCCATTTTGTTCCTTACAATAATAGTGTAATTTTCATTATTAATAGTGTTTAAATATAGCCCACAGAGTTGTGCTGCAGCTTGATAAATTTTTTCATTTTCTTTGTCAAATGAATTTAAAATTGCTTTTAAAAACATTTCACACTGCTCATCAGTGTTCCAAGGAACCAGATCATTTGCTAATATAACAGCATTAAGTTGAATTCCACAAATTAATTTCACATTATCATTATTTAACATTTCAAGTAAAATTTGAGTGGGAATTTTTCCTGCAAGTACATCTTTCCAACTTTCAACCACTCTCTTTATCAATTCCAAATTCATTTTAAAAATTTCATTCTTTTCATGATATGCATTAGTCATTAAAAATTTTAGTAATAATCCTGAACATTCTTTTTCTTCAAATTTTTTTGGCTTGTAAATATGACTCCATGATATCAACATTGTTGTTATGTCAGTAATGAAAAAATTCATACTATTGAATCCGAGACTACCATCAGTAAGAATTGTTAATAATGGTTCAAGTAAAAATTCTGCATAATGCGAAAATACATTTCGACAATTGTCAATTAATTTTGCCAAAAATAATTTTACATTTTTATGTTGATCATTGCTAATTAAAGAATTTGCTATTGAAATAACCCATTCATACTTTTTACGATCAGCATTATCAAAGTTTGAGAAAATTGAAAATTTCCTTGTGAATATTGTGTTGATCACAGCACATATGGCCCCCATAACTTCATGATCATTAATTGGTAAGGATTCTAAATTGATTCGCATTTGTTTTTGCTTTTCATTATTTCGTTGATCATTTTCAAGCATTTCTCGATTTGATAATACAACAGAATAAGATAAATCTGTTTTCGTAAGTGTTTGACTCAATGATCGATCAAAAATTGAAGTCTTTTCAATATACTTATTCTGCTTGTTTGCTGTATTAACATCCATTTCTTTAATGCTTACAATATATTCTTTAACTTTGGGAAAATCATTAAATTCTTGAGACCAATTTGAATAAAGGTTATCATCTAAGACGTTGATTATTTTTCGCCAAATAAACGATCTTGTTCTAGGATTCTCTTGAAACAGACACAAATTGAAAACTTCTGGTAAATCTTTAGTATTCGCAACCATAGCTGCTAATGCTCTATAGCAATAACATTGAAACTTTCTAAATATTTCTTGTAGAGCTGGATCATCGACAACGAATACTACGTCACGTCTTACATCTTTTGCCTTCATAATAAATTCTTTGATAAAAGTAAGTCCATTATTCAAATTTCCTCCATATGAATAAGTTGCACTTTCAATCTTTTCCTTTGGCACAGCTGCCACAAATGCTTCTATAATTAAATAACCGCCAGATCTATTTACAAAACCTGAGGCGGGATCAAAATCAAAATTTGAATCAATCAATTGCCAAATTTGACCAATTTTTTGTCGAATGAAAGCAAGCATAGTTTCAACTAGGCAATTTTTCATTATAGTCAATAGATAGCGTGATACAATTGTAAGCCTTATTTCAGGATCGATTGACTCATCAAGAAATGTATCGAATGTTTGTAATAAAAATGTTTCTTGTTCCTTTTCACTCAGATTTTCCATTAGTTTCTTCTGGACATTTTGTAATTTATCTTCAAGCATGTATTTTTCGTCATTGATTGTGATTTGAATAATGAACTTATAAATTATTGGTGATTTACTTGTTAAAAGAGCTTGAAAAAGTGCATTAGTGAAGACAACAAAGCTTGATTTCTGAATGCTTCCATCAGGAAATTCCACTGTAAAAGAAAATCATTGATGAAAAGTAAAATAAAATTTTTGATTTCAACTTACTACTTCTTAGAGGTAAATGGTGTTGTCGAATTTTATTAAGAGCTTTCATTAATTCATCATTATTTTTGTCCTCACTGTGTGTTATGCACGGTAAAAGGAATACAGCCTTCGATTTTATTTCCAATGAATTTTCTTTATTTTCGAAAATGCCGAGTAACCATTTTAGAAAGTCTTCTAAACGTTGACAAAGCAAATGAAGTTCATAAGGACACACCATTGCTATATGAGTTATCAAATTAATGATAGCCATATCAACACAATTTAAATCATTATTCATATTATTTATAGTTTTCATTATTGTTGGCCAAATTGATACCATAGTGTGAATGTTTTCATTTAGCAAATCTGATCTATTATTATAATACTTGTAAATAAATTCATTTATATCTGTCAAAATATTGAAGATTCGTAAGTTATTTGAGGTTGAGTCGTCCAATTTAGAAGCTAATTGAGTAACGACATGTTGATTTTGCATAGTAAATGTTTGAAACACAGGATGTTTGAAAATTTGTATAAAATTTTCTCCTTTTGTTATTTTGCACATACCAGTAATTTTTAATGGAGTATCGTCGAGAATAAAAAGAATTAATTCATCCAAAAAGCTATTTACTTTAAGGCATACTTTCATGATGTTATTTATAAACTTTTTTACAGATGGTTTAAAAGATCTTGGCTGATGTATTTCTATATTTTCTTCAACAAGTCCATTGAATAGTTTCTTTAGTAAATCTCGAGCAATGTCCTCAATCCGTTTTATATTCATTTGTTTCTTAAAATTTGAAAATAAAATATCCAAGCCACTGAGTTTACTTTCTTGTATCTCATCAATAACGTTGTTCTTTAAATATGTCTCAAGTGATGTAGAGAAATTACTCATATGCTTAAAAGTTTTGTTTTCTAATAATTTCAAAAGTTTATTATGCAAAGCTTTTGAGTGTTTAGAAGCTGTTTCGATGAACTGTAGAATTTGATTGTTAAGATTATTGATGACACCTTTTGATTTGTAATCAAAACTTAATTTTTGTGGATTAAAAATCAAATTTTTAATCATTTTTAAAAGCATCAAATAGTTTTTGTTAAGTAATTTTTCAAGTGAATATTGCTTCATAAGAACTTCTAGAAAATCTAATATTTTTATCATTGTAGCGTTGCGGATGACATAAATTTTATCGACATTTCGGTTGTACATTTTTGCTTCATAGCTCATTTGTGTACTATTAATCAAGTTCTCATCGATTGATCTTACAAGTGTATTCAAATCATTGACAACCACGTTGCTCAAGAAATAGTTAATTGAATGACGAATTATTGAAGAGTTCAATAGAGCATCAATATCTTTTTCAATCAATTCATTTTTAAGTAACCAGTGATAGAAATCAAGAAGGCGAAGAAAATTTTCCATCCAATTGTAAGTTTCTTTATAGATCGGTTCAGTTGTACCTTTTAAAAAGGAAAGATCTGGTTTCTGTACAATTGTTGTTTGTACTTCGCTAAGGTTTATTATGGTTTTTATTGTCCAATTACTTTCAAAATATTTTCGCTTACTCTCTTTTTCTGGAACCATTTTGAGAAAAATTTGCATACATTTTTGTCGATAAAAAAATTGTTGCATTATGCATTGTTTAAATATCCAATTCAAAATGTCATTGAACATAACACCATCAAATCCAAAAGGTTTAATTCGATCTTTATTTGAATGATTAAATATATCACTTCGTTCGATAAATACTCTTGTTATGTGATCAAGAGAAGATGAAACTTGTTCAAACCGCCTGTCATCAACGAAACAATTGTCTAGATGATTAGAAAAATCCTCTGTATTTCTGTAGAAAGATAAATAAAAATTAATTATTACAATTTATTTGTTTATATAAAAACTTACCGAAAGTTTAAACAAAACACATCAAGTAGATAAATCCAATAGATGTCAATAAGTGATTCCTCTTCTCTTATGATTCGATAAATATTGTTGAATGCTAATGTTGCTCCTATTCTTCGTGATCTGTATTAATTGAAAATATGTTAAATTAATGTTTATGCATTAATTGTAAGTAGAAATTCACTTACTGTTCAGTTTCAATAGACATCTTTTTCAATTCTTGAAAGAAATCTACAAGTGTTATAGGAGCTAACTTTCTTTGTTCTTTGTTAGTCTGTCTCATCAACCATAAGATGTATTCTCGCAAAAGTCGTGCCGATAAATCTTGAATGGTATTATCACGATAAGAAATCATTTCAAGCACTGCTTCTATAAGAACTGTCGATAATGGATTTAAGATTTGATCAGGTTTTGAATAAAAGTGCATCATTTGCATCAATAGCGGTTCAAAGAGTGCTCTAATTGTTTGATCTTTTTCAGCTCCTAGAATGATAATGTTTCTGCACAGATCCTTCCATATTGGTAAAGTTTCTGTTTCCTTTAAATTTTTTCCCATCATATAGAGAACCATACCATGAAGAAGTTCGCAACCAGAAATTTTTATCGATCTATCACTTGAATGAAGTGCAATATAACAAACGCGTTCTATAATTTGATCAAGATAAATCAAAGCATTAAGTTCATCATCAGAATGCAATGTTACATTGAAAATGTTTGTGATATATTCACGAGTTAATTTCGGTTGAAAATTTGAAAGAATAAGTTGAGATTCTTCAGGTGTGCATGTTCCGAGGAAAAGTAAAATTCGTTTTTTCAGCCTCACTAAATCTGTTTCAATCGATTGAAGAATCATTCTCTTACGTTGTCGCTTATATTTCAGTTCTTTTAATTCACTATCAGTTGACAATTCTTTTCCACTTGATAAAAATGATTCTAAACATGGTAATACTTTTTCGAGCAGCACTCTTCGCTTCTTTGGATCGTTGTTGTATTCGTTAACAATTTTTTCATAGCAAGTAAGAGAATGGTGAGCTAAATTCACGATATTCTTTCCAATAGTAAAACCAAGAATAAGAATTGAAATAAACTCTTCAATATATTCTTTGAGAATGTCGATAGGTGCTTGAAAAATTAATTGGAGACATGCAATTTGAAGTTCATGAGAAACTTGCTTGGCACGAGAAAACAATAATTTGATATAAGATTTTAAAGTGGCAACCAATTTTGATTCCATAAAACTATTATCATGATTGTTTTTCTTTATAAAATCTAATCTCTCCATTATTTTCAATGCGATCTCTATTAAATACATGAATGCCGAAACAAGAGGATTTTTTAAAGCGAGAAAAATTGATTTTTCTAACCAAAGTTCAATCCATTCAGAAAACTTTTCTTCAAGTTCCTCATTACTTTGCTGAATAATTAAATCACTATAAAATTGAGTCAAATTGTAGAGAATTTGAAAATTTTCTGGTCGCACTGCTTCCAAATCGAGTGAAATGTCTGTGAAAAAGAATTCCACATCAGTATTTGACGACTCATCAAAATACTTTCTTTTTCTTGTGCTTAAATCCAATTTATCAATTATTTGGAATAAATTTTTAATAAAATGCTCATAAATTGTTGAACCAATTCGTTTGTGATTTTCATCTGTTGGATTTAAGAGTCGCTTCCATAATGGTAAATAGCGAACATATGTGATAGTCTCTTTCCAATCTTTGATATTCTCATAATTGTTTTCCAAGTCATATTTTAACTATTTAAAAATGATGAAAAAAATATATATAAACAGAAATCAATTTTTTTTTATAAAAACTTACTTGATGACTACAGGTCCATAAAATTCCTTGCCATATAATGGATTCGACAATATCATTAAATATTTTTCCGCCTAATAGAAAAGAAATTTTTTAGGATTACAATAAATTCAAAAAATAAAAATATTAACCGTTGTGACGTGTTAAAAGCGTATTTTCCCGCAACAGATTAGTTTTGTTTCAAAATTTATTGAAAGTTTCATTTTATCGGCCTGTTTAAAGTCTGTACAGCCTAATACATACACTTGAGTCTAAATGTCCAAAAATCACTTCTGACATGTTTTCTCGACGTTTCATGACATTTTAAGAGTTTTTGGGAAAAAAATTTTTTTAGTCCATGTGATGAACATCCATCACATGCATGCCCTTGGGTCAATACCAATCTAAAAACTTATTATGCTATCTTATTCTACGCTTCAAGACCTTTCCAACGAGTATAAATATCCCATATTTGGAAAATTTCGATTTTTGGTCCATGTGATGCACCTGTGCGGCATATACATACACTTGGGATAAAATGTCCAAAAATCATTTTTGGCATGTTTTTTCGATGTTTTATGATATTATAAGATTTTTTGGTGAAAATAAGTTTTTTGGTCCATGTGGTGAATGTCCACCATATGCATGTCATAGTCAGAAGAAAAAAGCTTTGAGAAAAACCGTTTTTTAAAAGACTAGTTACGAAGACAGACGGACAAATTGGACACAGTAGCTTCTTTTTTTTAAATATGATGGAAAATGCGCTAAAAAATTTGTTCTTACCCATCTTTTCTAAATTAATAAAGGTTTCGAATAAACCATTTGCAACCAAATTGTGATGTGATGTTGATAGAAAATGAAAATCTTTGATTAAAATAATCATGATCGATTGAAGTGACTGTAGTTGAATACCCGATATTTCATCAATTTGACTGATAATTTTTGAAAGAGCTTCAACATAATTTGGTAAATGTTCAAGTACTTCTCTGCGTTTCATTTTATTTCCGACAAAATATGAATATTCAGTGCGTTGCATTACTAAATCAAAACGATCATTCAAATATTTTGGTTCAAGTAAAATTTTTGCAGATCCTGCCATATAACCGAATCCTTTGATAGCTATACGAATTTCATGTGTTTCAGAATTTGGCGATTCAAGTGTCTTTTGAAAGTGATTCATGTAAAAGAGCAAAATTGATTTGTCTTCATCATTCTTCCTTTTTTCAATATTTTTTGCAATTTCGATGTGTACTGTTTGGATTGCAAGAACACCAGCATTTTTATCCTCATAATTTTTTGAGCTTATCCATTTTTGTAAAATATTGTGCCATTTCAAATGATCTTCAAAAATAAACTCACTGACTAAATGTCCATACAGATTGACAACTGCTAACATGTTTCTAAATGGAACTCTGTTTGATTCGGTATTGATATTGGAATTTGCTCCATGTTTGAAAGGATCAGATAAGAGAATCATACATTCATAAAATCTTCTCTTAAATTGTTCATCTTCATTCTCTGTCGGTGTAAAGTTAGCTAAATGATTTTTTAAACCATCTACAGCACCACTAACTAAAATTAATGAAGTGGATGCTTTATCATCTTTAAAAAGATTTTGAATGACTGTAAGCATTTTATCGAGAAATTTTCTTGCATTTTCTGGCGTAAATTTATCGGGAAACATTTTTGAAATTTTTCCCAAGACTTCAAATGTATTGTTAAATAATCTATTTTTAAGAGATTGATCGAATACAGAAAGAAGGGTCTTAATTAATACTTTGATTTTTTCATCACGCTCCTCATCCATCAGTGCACCTCTACTTATAATTTCATCGATTGATTTTACTGCCATCTCTTTAAAACGAGCACTAGGTTCAGCACACTTGATGATTTGAATACATACATCGATCAAATTCTTCGTGAATGGTTTCACAAATGGCGAATGTAGAATTGTCACTTTTTGAATAAGTTCGAGCACTTTAGCGGCACAATCATGAAATATTTTAGTTGTAATCGATGTTATAAGAAACTTTGTGATGTCAATTTTCTTGTCATTTTCTTTTAGTAACAATTCAATTGCATATTCTATAATAATGTAAACTTGATCAGCTTTTAATCTACTTTTTTAAAAAAATATATACTTACTTATTTCAGTTGAAGATTTAGGTATATCAAAATAATCAGAGAGTACATCAATGATTTGTAAGCATTGTGATGGATTCTTATTTCTCTTTGCATTACGGAGTGCTTCCAATTGTGTTTTTATAAAATCTTTTGCAGACATTTTTCGCGCTAAAATATTGTTTTCTTTAGTTGCAGTGAATTGTGAAATAATCTTAAAAATCCAAACTTACCTTAAATTACACGACAATCAAACTTAATTCAATATTGAACAGTAAGACAATAGTTTTATTAATCAATTTATAACAAAATTACATTAAATCAAATTGTAAATCAAGTAAAAATAATGTTATTTTAAAAGTAACAATTTCATGACGAATCTTTTGTTTTTCAAAACAACTTTTAAATTGAACTTCTTTTTTTGAATTTTTACCAAGGGAGACGATTTTTTTGCTTGAATGCCTCCCCCTTGATTTTTACAACGGTTTATTCAATAACGGTCAAGAAGTATATAAGAGGTATTGAGATAAGAGAGAGTTTAATAAACGTGTGTCTTAAAAAATTTTCTGCAGTAAAACAAATTGAACTTCGAATGTGCTGAAATTTTTCTTTATTCCAGTTTTATTTGTCGATAGAATCAGACGTGTGAAGTAAAATAAAAAGACACAAGTTATTATTTTAATTTTAAACATCAAAACTGAGCAGTTCTTTTCATCATTTCAGTTTAAAATATTTTTGTGCATTTATTAGAGCTGGGGAATATAATGAAAAAAGAAATTCTTGTTAAAAATATTACCAATAAGTGGTATCATAGCGACCCAAGTACTCATCATTTTTTAACAATTCTCTATTCCAAATTTACGGAAGGCTCAATTTTCCTCCACTAATTGACATTAAAGTGATTTCTAGTCAAAAATAAACAATAATTTTCTAATAATAGACTTATAATAAAAAAAGAGAGAAATAGAGAAGAGAAAAATTAATAAAAAGAAGGTACTGCCAATTTTTTAAGCTCAACACTAGCTATTTTTATACAAAATAAATCTATAAAAAAATCAAGTAAATTGTGATATCTTTATTGTGCGAGAGAGTGAAACAAAAAAAGCGTTTCGTGTGTGTGCTTTCTGTGAATTCAAATAAAATAACGAGAAGAAAGAGTGATAAAAAAATTTAGCAAAATGATTATGAATATTGGTGCTGTTAGGCAATCACGTGGATTGCTAGGCTATATATTCACTACATCGATGCGTAGTACAAATGCAATGCAAAGTAATAAAAAATTTTCTACAACAACAAGTACTTCTACTACTTCTTCAACATCGAAGGATAATGAACTCATCAAGAAATCTGTCTTTATATCACAATCGTATGATATTTTTACTAATCTTGCCATTGAAGACTGGATCTATCGCAATTATGACCTTAAAAATCATCATATCCTGATGCTTTGGGTCAATAATCCATGCGTTGTCATTGGTCGTCATCAAAATCCATTTAGTGAAGCAAATGTTTTTGGATTAAAATCTGCTGGCATTGAATTGGCGAGACGAAATAGTGGAGGAGGAACAGTATATCACGATCGAAATAACTTAAATTGTACATTCTTTACACCTCGCGATCGTTATGATCGAAAGTACAATTTGAACTTAATTTCAAGAGCCATTTATCGTGAATATGGGATTGACACTGAGATATCAGAGCGCGATGATATCCTACTACATGGAAAAAAAGTAAGTTACAAAGTCCAACAAACCGTCTTTATTACTTGAACAAATAAATATCAAGGCAGTCAGGGAACGCAACATTGTTTCGAAGTACTTACGATTAAAAAAATGTATTTGCTTTTGAATGAGAGAATAATATATGAAGGAAATTTTCTTTGTGCATCGATAATGTCAATTTGGAATTATTATTATGAGTCTCTCTCATTCTCATGGTGTTGCTGCTCGCTCTCTTAGAGACAATTTTTACATCATTTTGAAATGAAGCTCGCTCAATGGAAATTTCCTATACTCATTGTAAAATTTCTCAGCTAACAACAAGCTAAAAATGTCATGTCATAGGTGGAAGAAAAATTAATGCTGATCTTTTCATATTTTTATCATTTACAAATGGAGCACTCGGAAGCTTTTTTCTTAAAAAATAAATGACACTAACTAGTATAATAACTAGACAGTTTGTTGATAAGTTTTCATTACAATGAGTCATGTGAATTCAGTTATAGTTTCTTTTGTTACTTACTGCCTTTTATTTAGCAATCCCCACATATCAATGTCTTAAAAAACGTGCTAGACAGTTCTAATTTCAATTTCTTTTATATGTGTATGTGATTTTAATCGCACAATGTTTTTCGTCAGAGCATTAATTGATAATGTTCTATTTGTTTTATTAATAGGTATCGGGAACGGCTGCGAAGTTAGGTCATCCAAACGCTTATCACCATTGTACTTTGTTAGTTGATTGTAATAAAAACAACTTGAAGAGCGCATTAACTAGAAACGAGAAGGTATGTAAAATAAAACAATAAATAAAACAAATTGTCATCAAAATGAAATGAGAGAATGTGTCTTGAAAATAATATAAAAATGTACTTGTGAGACATATGTACTCTCATTTATCAATGTTTACTAATTAATAAAAAATAGGTCAACGAACAGGTTGAGAGGTTTCATTTTTTCCGCTTCTATCAGTTTTAGTGATAAGACTCTTTCTTCTTTATAATCCTCTTGTTTTTCTACTGTAAATATCAGGCATCGGTTACCAACCATGATAATTATTGAACTCAAAATAAAGCACACATGTAAAATCTCTCATTCTCACAAACTCACACTCTTATTAAAACATATGTGTTAATACAAATATCTTATGTTTTTATAGGAGGAAATTATAAGCAAGGCTACTGCATCTGTACGCTCACCAATCAAGAATCTTGCTGATGTGAATAAGAATGTGAATGTGCAACAATTGTTAACAGCAATTGGATATGAATTTTTACGCACACCAGCTGATAAACTGTAAATATTTTTAATTTTTTTACTTGAATGTATACTCAATATTTTTATTTTCCAACGTTTTTTTTTTATTAAAGTTGTGATGGTGGTCGCGAGTTGGTAATGCAACAGAGAGGTTTTCAATTAATCAATCCAACAGAAAAATGGTTCCCAGGACTTAATGAGCTTCGTGAAAATCTCAATTCATGGGAATGGAAGTATGGAAAGACACCAAAATTCACTGTGTCTACTACTATTGAACTGAAGACTAATGATGAATGCCATAATTCAATGAAAGTGTGCGTTGATGTTGAGAAGGTAAAAAAATTTTAAATAAATTTAATGGTTTTTTTATTAATTTTACTTTTATTTTAGGGAATAATTCAAAAAATTGACTTAATTTTGAAGGGTTCAAGTGAAGTAATGCCAATTGTCTCAAGTTTGATTGGTCAGCCTTACGACGAAAATAATTTCGAAAAAATTGTGAATGCCTTAAAATCAGTTTCTACTGAAAATGTTAAAAGTGTTTACGAAAATGGATTGTGATTAAACTTTAATCTTGATTTACATATGATTGATTAAATGTTTTTCTCTTTAAAATATTAATTTACGCATTAATGTGCACGTATATATATCAGATTATTTGATTTTTAATTCATTTTATTTTAACAGAATATTAAATATTATAAAAACGAAACAGCAACCAAGAATGTAGTCATATCACTATTTTTTTTTTCTTCATTATTCTTATATTTTATTTTTCTTCATTATAATAAAGTTACTGCAATTGTAATATTACAATAAAATAAGTCTTACTCTATCATTTATTGTAACATTTCAGACAGATTTTTTAAGAATAGCAACATGTTTAAAAAGAGAAAAGATAATTTAAGATTAGTTTCTCCCATATAATAACGAATTTTAATATTTTAAAAATTTTCTTACCTACGTTATTTTGCATCAATTTTTGCGTCTCTTAAAAAATCTGCTTGAAATTTTATTTTATCTTAAATTTCGATTCTATTCTAGAAAGAGTCCCAAATTAAGTCAACATGTCTTACGTTATTCGTCGTGGACCTAGAAAAATTAGTAAGTGTAAAAACATAATATGAAAAGAATTATTATACAGAAATTTATGAATTTACTAATGTTGCATAATTTTTCTAATGATTTGATGTCTTTTAAATTATAGCTGCTATCGGTCGCTGGGCATATAATTTGTCAGGATTCAATCAATATGGTAAGTAATAAAAAATAATGTATAATTTTCAAGTTAACACTGGCTAATTTAAGGTCTCCATCATGATGATGTTTTGTACGAAACTGAGGATGTAAAGGAAGCTCTTCGACGTCTGCCACAACAATACGTTGATGAAAGAAATTTTAGAATTACTCGCGCATTGCATCTTTCAATGACTAAGACTATTTTGCCTAAAGATCAGTGGACAAAATACGAAGAAGGTTTGTTTCATATATTATTTCATGAGAAATCACCTGTTTATTAATTTTGAACTGTTTACAGATTTCAGATATTTAGAGCCATACTTGGAAGAAGTTCAAAGAGAACGTGAAGAAAAGGAAGAATGGAATAAGCAGTAAATTATTATAATGTCGCAATTTGGTGTGTTACAAAAAATCTAATAAGTAGCAAAATAAAATTAAACAAACAAAAAAATCATATCTTTTATACATACATAACAGTGTTATTATCGAAGGTGTCTTCGGTTTTCGAGTAATTTTTCCTTCGAAGGCAAAAATGAAGACGAAGAAATCTTCAAATAACAACATTATTTTACAGAATTAAACATTAAATTATTTATTGAGCAGCGATCTAATAAAACATAGAACTTGCTTATTGAAACACTTAAAACCAGGGTTGGCAACCTGTCAAAATCTGTCCACAGGCAAAAATCTGTCACAGGCACTACCTGTCACAGACATTGCCTGTCACAGGCAAAAAACTGTCTGCCTGTCACAGACGTAAAATTTTCTGTCTGTCACAGATCGAAGATATTAGCTGACGTAGATAAAGAGCAATTTGACTATCAATTTAATGCTATTCACTGAAAAATTTACTCTATGTTAACAATTATCGTTATCGTTTTTAATTATCTTTAGTATGATGTATATTTTAAATCGGACAGGTTTTTCTGAATCTTTTCAAATCCTGGTAATCAATGAAGCTTTTGACAGTTATTGGTTTCTATTTTCAATTGGAGCGCACTCGTTGTTCCTATTTTGAAAAAACCGTTACGTTAGTTTTCATTTAATTCTTTCTGAATTCTTAATAAATTTACTTTTGTTTTTTAGTTTCATTTTTATGAAACTTATCTACATTATTTTTATTCAAAACAAAGACAAATTTCATCTGTTAAGTATTAACGGATTTTACATCATTCATATTTGAATCATTCTTAGGATCTAAAAAACTAAGAAATATCGTTAATAATATTGTATTCACATTCAATAATAGGAATCCAACACAAATTTCTTAATCGTTTAGATCCTAAGATGATTCAAATATATATGAGGTAAAATCGCTATCAAGTAATGAATATCAGCGATGGTTCAGTTAGTAAATTCTTGGACTAGTATACTACATATCTTTAGTTCAATTACTTCTATTATCACCGTGCTTAAAATTAGATATTAAGAAATTTCAGACTTATGAAAAAGTATAAACATGAAATCAAATTCAGTTTACAGGTGAAATGTTAACATTTTCCATCTGTTAACTATTAAAAAATCTTTTCTGTTAACAGATTTTGACAGATTTCCAACTCTAATTTTTCTATATATAAAGAAAGGATTATTTTTTTACTGAGACCAGGATTCAAATCGGATCGTCTCAAAAACTGTTGCAGTAGACGATAAACTGTGAAAAGTGTTATAAGAAAAGTTAATTAGTAGTTTTTAGGCATAGTTAAGCTTTGATTCATTTTTGATTTCAACATCAAAGTTATATTCAAAATTAAAGTTTTGGGACCCAAAAAATAACAAGAATTTTTAGTCAATAGAAAATATTGTCGGAAATTTTCTTGAACTTTAAATTAAGTTTCTATTAAGATGTTTAAGCAATCGAAAGCAGATTTTTTTATCCTTCGTATTTAAGAAAATCCCAACTTCTTCTAAAAATGGAAATTGATTGAGTGAGAAAAAAAATTCATACACCATAAGGTTTGTCTTAAAATAGACTACCATTTTCCATACGTTTTCAAAAATGTTTGGTTTTCATCATGGCGAAAATGAAATCAAAAAAATTTGTCAATTTTCTTTCATTTTAATCTTTTTAATTACATCATCTGTGACAGGCAGACAGTTTTTTGCCTGTGACAGGTGGCCGCCTGTGACAGGCAGACAGGCAGATGCCTGTGACAGGCAAAATCTGTGACAGATCTGTACAGATGTCTGCTGACAGGCACCTGCTTTGCCAACCCTGCTTAAAACATTGAATCTGATGCTTTGAAACATTGAGTGTTGAGCACTACCGTCTTCCCTCGAATATAAGGACCGGTCCTTCTATTCAAATTTCGAAAAGTTTAACGTACTTTTTTCCATACTAAATCAAAACAAAAACTTAGCAACGGTCCTTTTATTTGAATAGAAGGACCGGTCCTTATATTCGAGGGAAGACGGTAGTAAAACATTTAATAAATTTCGAACTCAAAACATAAAAAAAACATTGAATAGTGAGTAATAATTTAATAAAACATTGAGTGTTAGAGCAGAACATAAATATGAAATCTTTAAAAATAAACCGTGATGCTTTACTAACAAACAAATTTAATTTTTAAAATTCTTCTAAATATAGGCAACAATGACTACACACATTAATTTGAAATGAAAAATTCCATTTATTGATTTTTAAAATTTCATGAGATCATGACTTGTGCCATCAATTTAATTTTAATTTAGAAAATATACACTTTTTAATTGCTTAAGTGAAGGAATAAGAGAGCTTTTTTGAGATTATGATGATAGAATTGCAAGCAACTACAATATAAAAATTGCGATAATCAATTGAAGTGATTATTTTGTAATATATATCATTTATTAATATCATTATTTATTGTAATGAAGTTGATTATATAGACACATTGTAATCAATTTAATTGCTTGTAGTGTTTGTTTATCGGTATTAGATTCTATTTTGGTCTTATATTGCTTCACTCATGTATGTTTCACTTACTCACATTCTTCTCTTATTTACCTCTCACATTACCTCATTCTCTCACACGATACACATTTACTCACTCCATTATCAACGCTAATAGTTTATGTATATATAGTTGAATGGATCTTTTGTTGTGCGATCCAGCAGAGAGGATTATTACACAAAAAAGTCATCAGCGTTTGAAATTTGATCCGAATTCATCATGTTGTAGCACAAAGCGAATTGCCGAGGCCTTTGACGTCAAACTGAAAAAAAAATAATGATAGCTCCCTCCTCATTATGAAATAGAATTTATTGCAAAGACTAATAAAAAAATTTGCTCCATTTAGAGAGTTGAATATTGTTTGTAGAGGGAGAGAGAGAAGGAAGGAGAAAAAGAATAGAAAACGCAAATGCTGTGCAATTTCTTTTTTTATTATTATGACAGTTTTATTAATGAATTGTTTCTTCTCATGAATCATAGTTTCGAAATATTATTTTGAACTCTTTCACATGTTAGACAATATTTAAATGGCGCTTATTATATTTAATTAAATTAAATCATGAATAACACATTTATGCAAATTTATTGCCTATAAATAAATTCAAGCATCTTCCACAAGTCATTAAACAACTTTCATTAATCAGAGCGAGTGATTAAAAGACATTTGCAAAAATAAAATTAGATCGGAACTGTCGACTGACAGCTCGCCTGTTGCTGCTGTGTTTTGCATAAATTATTTTCGGATTAATTAAACTTTACGACTTTACTTACGCATTTCAAAATTGATTCTATAAATAAAGAGACACAAAAATTAATGAAAATTACTAGTAATTTGTTATTCTCTGATTTATACCCTTTTTTCTGCACGCTACCTAGACAATTGAGTTCTAGCATGTAATTAATATAAACGCATGTGTATACAAATATAAAACCACAACAAATTCAATCCCTCAGCTGCTTTTACAATGACGACGTAATTGATATGATGGCAACAAAAAAATTATAAACATTCAGAATTAATTCATTTAAAAATACTTTTATTTTTCTCAATCTCATTTTCATTCGATTATTAATTACCAAAAGCGGTATTAACTACGCAATTGTTTGATTCTATCTCATTCTCATGATGTATTTATTTTTGAATAAATTAACAAGCTGGTTGATTAAAAAAGGCAAAAATCGTGGCATTTATTCACATCTATTGTTGTTAACAGAGTTGGAAAAGTAGATCTGCTTTTCATAAAAAATAAAAGTAGAAAGTAGATTTTTATATGAAAAGTAGGCAAATTAGATAGCTACTTTTACAACTCTGGTTGTTATAAATTTTTAATAGAAGAAGATGTTGCCTGCTTGGCATTTTGAATGTTTATAAGTAGCTGCTTAGTTTTGTACACACCTTCAAGTACTATTGAACTCAATAGTTGATAATGACGATGACACATATCATTATTAAATACGAACTTTCACGAGCCTCCTCCTTGCGGCTGCTGACTTTTTGCTTTCATGTCATTTATTTTTATTTTTTTATTTTTTTTTAATCGTTGGATCACAATGAAGTGAATTCATTCACATATGTAGTTTCATCATTCTATTGTTACTGCAAAATTATTTGTGTGTATATATGGAAGAAGCACGATAAAAAATGGCAATGACGTAAATCGATTCAAGTTTTAATGTGTTAGAGATGTTTTTAAAATTTTCTCAGGTCAGCAATTAGGGATGTAAAGCACGTGCTATCTGTCTTATAAGCAATACGTCACAACTTTCATATAAACTTCATCTCTGTTTTGCCTTTATCTATAGTAAAAATTCATTTAGTGTGCGAGTTAAAGTTTTTTTTTGTGGATTAATAACCTACACAATGAAATAAATGTAGAGTTGTATTTCCAGTTGGGGATGTATAATGATTGTGTCATTTCAAAATTTATCTCTTTGATCGAAAATTATAATTTATTGATTAAAATTTATTAAAATTCTAAATGGAAGGTAAAAAGTTTATATTAAATTATCTTTTTTAAAGAACACAAATATTGTTAGTGACATGATTGACACATACAACCATAAGCATTTTTTTTTAAAAAAAACTAGTCTCGTATTTTAAAAATTCACTTTTATATTCATTTTCAACTCAGATCGCTCGAGACGTTGATGTGCGCGCGCGGCAAAATTTCTTCTTTTTTTTTATTTTCATCAATCTTTAGACCAAGCCGAGCATCAAAAAATATTTAAATAATAAAAACACATAAAGCAAATAAAATTATCTCGCAAAAAAATATAAAAACTTTTGAACACATGTGTGATAATTTTTTGTGTAAAAAATATTTTTCATGAACCAAAAAAGTCTAATAACAGAACGATAGACTGTAAAACATTATGTACAATCGCAGCAGCGGTTCCTCTCACAATTTGCATTAAAATCTTCTTTTATCGTATACGTTTGTGTTTTTCGTTCGTTCATTCGGGGACCAAAGAAAATTTTGTTGTATGGATAAAACCAAAAAATTTTTCGTCTACATCTGTAAAACACCTGTTGATTTTATTGAATGCAAAGTGAAATTCTAAAACATTGATGACGTCAAAAGTCAGTTGTGCTTATTAGCATATAAATGAAAAATATTAAAAGCCTCGTTTGGCGATGAAAACTCACAACAGTTGAGGACTAATCGTGAAATTCAATGGAATCACAAGACATTTTCGGTTAAAATCTCTTTTTCGCCATCAGCAATAGTTCAAAGTAATGCAAAAATTATTCATTCATTGAAGAAATGTAAGAGTGAAACAAAAAATATTAAAATGCCAAATTTGTACAGCTGAGTGACTGATCAATCAAAAATTTTGCCTCGAGGACTCTCTCGCAGTGTAATAATCGTATTCGCATTAATGTCAGTGTCTACATACAAAAAAAGATATACTAAAATAGTCTCGAGCCTAAAAAATTGAACGTTGAATTGTAATTAAAGAAATTTTTTATGTGTGAATTTTAATTAAGTCAATTTCCATATTTTCGGGTTTTTTTTTCGCAAAGCAGCAGAAACTTTATTCGTCAACTTGCTTCCTACTGTCTCTTTTTAGACATTATTCATGTATAAATGAAATTGATTTCATCCGGTAAAGAGTGTGTGTATGTCAGCATCTAAATATAAAATATAAAATGAATATACGCCGCTATTCTTTTAAATTAAATGCCTTCTGACAAATGACTTTGCAATTAGATGTTATAGTGCAAAAAACAAAACATTAAAGCAGACAATGTGCCATTAATGTGATTTAATTTTGATGGGAATGTACAACCGTATATGAATATGTCAGTGACCACAAACAATAGAAAGAGATTTTATTGAGTGCTCATTATTGCCATAAATTGAAAAATTGTAAAAAGAGATAGAGAGAATTTAGGTCAATAACCGAATTGAGAATAAGTAGAAGAATTTTTCCTACCCATATGCAATTATAATTATTTTATTTCTGTGTTAAACTAATAAAAAAGTGGCAAACAGTAGTAGCATATGGATTGTATTATGTATATGTGCTTGCGATGATAGGAGCAGCAATAACACTAAAAGGCCTTAGTTTAATTAAATTCATATACGCATTTAATAGAGAGTGAGAACGACAATATTTTTTCTAATTCAAATAAAGTATTTGATAAGCAGAACCAACAAAAAACAAAATTAAGAGAAAATAATATAAACGAAACAGTAAACGAGAGAAATAAATATCGAGAGAATAATGTACATGGCTTTGCCGTCTCTCAGTAATAATAATAGTACCAAACCAACCACAACAATTAAATTCAATATACCAACTTTAACTATAATTGAAGATTTTGATAAATTGATTGCTAAAGAAGTGATTTTTGACGAGTCAGGTAAGAAAATATTCGATTCGCAAAACATTTTTTTGACATAGTGATTTTTTTTTTCATTTTTATTGTGTGTATATTTACTTTAATATTCCCATATAAATTTAAATGAGATGTTGAAAGGCGACATTTTTTTCTTCTTTTGACGTTGCCTTATCAAAATTCTACAGATTTCAAGACGCAGTTTCATACACCCGAAAACATTCAATTCTGAAAAAAATTCTACTACTGTACCTTAGATTATGAGTTTATTTTTTTTTTCATGATTCGCTTTGTCGCGAAGAAGCGATAATAATGCTTCAATGACCTTTTTTCGTAGATGTAGAATAACTCAAAATATTGTCAAATCATGAACTCAGTTAGTGGTTTAGTAATTCAAAAAAGACTACAAATTCCACATTATAAGTAAACTTTAAGCTTTCACAGTAGATTAAACAAGCAAACAGTCATTTAAAAAATGTGAAATCTTAAGTGAAGATCTCTTGTTATTAAATTATTTCTTAGTAAATTTATTATGGAACCGAAAACAACAGCACAACAATGCTTTTTTAACAGGTGAAGGTCTCTTATACACACCTAACATTCACCTGAATTTATTTTTTTTTATAATCTTCTTATCTTCAAAAAACACTTATTATTGTCGTTTTAAATGTAATTATCGCCATTTTGGAAAAAAAAACTTCAAAAATTATTTTTTAGCCCCATTAATAATAATTCATTACACCTATAAAAATAACCTTTAGTCGTCTAACTCACTCGCTTTTTAAATCAACTCTTTAATTAATGCTTATCGAGTTATCGAATTTCATCTTACAAGTTAGTTATACAATGAGAAATTATTTAATCTGTAGATCGCAGTCATTGCAAATATTTTTTGCAAACACGAGTAAAACGCAAATTATTAAAGATACGAGAGAAATAATTTCTCTTCTCGTAGATGATATTATGATCCAAGTACCTGTTTGATAAAAAAATGCAATTCTTTTTTTGCAGGCGAGAAGCATATCGTCAAATTGCTTCATTTTCCAAATATCACACCGAGTGAACAGAAACGACTTCTCATGTCTGACAACGACGATTCAGGTTCAGGCTCAGATAATGAAGAAGAGCAAAATGATGGAACATTTCATCAAAAAACACAAAGAAAAAAATCTTCTACCAAAAGATCTCTCGATTTACAACGGAAAATTTCACAAAGCAAAATTAAAGAGGAGAAAAGAGAAGCAAAACAGCACTCAAACAGCAATGGAATCCATGTGTCAGTAACAACTCAAAACAACAGTTCAGAGCCAACCGCTCCTATTCAAATTCCCTCGATTTCATTGAAGCATGGTCGAAGTCGAACGACACGAAATGGAAAAATATCAGGTGGCTATGAGCAGTTTAGTCAAAGTCTTCTCACTGTGCCAATGCCCAAAGATTATTGTGATCCAAGCAGTGATGATTTGTCTAGTGAATGGGATTCTGATTCAGTCAATGAGAGCAATAATAAAACAAATGGAACCACAAATAAGGAACCTAAGGTGATAACAATTGTTTTTTTCATACTTTTTCGCAAAGCTTTTTTAAAAATTGACCTGGGAGGAGTCGAATTTTCAAAAAGAGAAGCAGTAGCAGTAGTCAAGAAATTATTATGTAATTATGGCATGTGTGTGCTGATATTTTTTCAGAACAAATATACTCACTAAAGTGTGCTATAATTTAAAAAAAAAAGTCATTTAAAGCTCTCAGTTCATTTCATTTAAGTTGAAATTTGAGCCATTAAATTTATTTGTAAAAATGTCACTTTCACGTCATAAATGACTATGATATTTTAATATGATGTTTAAAAATATTATTCTAGATAGAGTTTGCTCTATCAGTTGTGTAATTAGAAGAAATATTTAAAAAGTTAACCGCTAGCCGAAAGACGTCAATCAGCTTAGATGCTATTGGGTTTTCCATGCACTATAATTAGCGCGCTTGTTGAGACCGCAAAAAATTGAGAAGTTTGTTTGCTCTCATGAAAAAAAGTATTTTGTTATGCGGTTGAGAATGATCTAGTCAGACTAATTTCTTAATAGTTTAATCTGTTTTAAATTTGTTTATTTTATTAGGCATCAAGACGTCAAAATTGTATTATGCTTAAATTCTACCACATGAGTAATAAAATTTCATTCTATATTTATTTTTGCGTCACTCGCCAAAAAAAGAAACTTGATATACTCATTGTGGTAGAGAGATTTTTAGAAAGAACAAAGTTTACAGTTTCTTTTTTATTCACGTAATTCAACCCCTTTTTAGCGCATTTTTGGAACAACAATGCAGCTTATACATTCACTTTGTTCGGCTGGTTGGCTCACGGGTGAGGGATGAGATCTCGAAAACTACAATAGCTAGAGACTTCCGGATTTTTGTGTCTGATTTGTACTATTGAGTTATTGGGAACAATTATAATTATATTGCTGTCACTTATTGCATTAATTAGGAAATTACGAATTTAAAATTACATATTGAAAAATGTAAACAAATTTTTTGGCGCGAAAATGATTGCAGCGTCACCAACGGCAAATATTTAAACTACAAATATTTTGAATATTACTCAACCGTTACTTTCATGGAAACAAAATTTATAATAAGAATATTCTCTGAATTCAACATCAATTAAAAACGCTTACCGTACTTTCATACATCAAAATTTTATAAATATGATTTCTCCTATATTTTGAATTAATTTTAATTAAATTATTTTAAACTGTGAATTTATTTCTCAAATAAATCTAATAATTCTGTAATTTGTTAATATACACTGATCTGGGCACAAAAATGCGCCTAAGTGTCCCCTACTACGCACGGACACTTTCCATGTCATTTTCTCTTCGTCAATGACCTCACATAATCTTCTGAAATCTTTTTTTATCGAATTGATTATTCATATAGTAAAAATTCAACACGTTCACAACTTCATAAGAATCTCATGATTATTTCTTAGTATATTGTTTTGACAATGAGCAATGTTCACAAATTCATTCGCTCTTATTTCTTCCTGCCTTAAGTATTTTTTTGCATCCATATGATCTTTTTTTTATATAAATATAAGAATAATAAAAATAAAACACTCAGTGTCTGCTTTTTGTTTGCTTTTTCATTTTCGTCAATGGATGTTGTTTACTGAAGCTGATATATTATTCGCATACAAATGTGCCACCTTATTATTTTATTATTATTCTCCGCGGATCTAAATCATTTGTACTTAAGACTCAGAGAGGTGTGCACAGATTAAAAAAATATAATAAATGTTTTATTTTTATCATTCTGTTCTTTTCATTATTCAGTCAGTGGTTGGATGGAGGAAACTTAGAAATATAGGTGAAAATATTCAATTAAATGACAGTTTGTCCATAAAAATAAAAATATTATTTTTGCAAAATTAGTTCAATGGACACCATTTTTTCAAACGTATTCAAAAAATAAACAAAAATATCCATGGGTTCAACTTGCTGGTCATCAGGGAAATTTTAAAGCAGGTCTTGATGCCGGAACTGTGCTAAAAAAATTAACGCCAAAAGAAGAGATTTGTTTTAAAGAGCTCATGAAAGACGTACTAAGACCATATGTACCAGAATTCAGAGGCGTCTGTAATGTTGAAGGCAGTGACGATAATGAATGTGAGTAATCTTATGCGAGACAATTTTCATAACATTTAATTTCTTCATGCTTTTCTCTTTTTTTTTGTATTCGCAGCTCAATATTTACAGCTTCAAGATCTGTTGAGTGATTTCAATAAACCATTTTGTGTTATGGACATTAAAATCGGAGTGAGAACGTATTTAGAGGAAGAGTTGTTTAAGGCAAAAGAGAAACAAAAGTTAAGAAAAGTGAGTGACATTGATGAATTTTTAAGACATTAAGACTAATGTGTCTTTCTCTTTCCTCAGGATATGTATGAAAAAATGATTCAGGTTGATCCAAATGCACCAAGTGCGGAAGAACATGAAGCCAAAGGTGTAACAAAACCACGTTATATGGTAAGTGTCTGTTCATTTATAACTCTTGTAAATTCTTATCAATACCTTATGATACAACATTGACGATTTTATGACAATGAACAAATTTAGGTTTGGCGTGAAACGATTTCAAGTACGGCAAATTTAGGATTCCGCATCGAAGGTATTAAAAAAGACGATTTCAAGACGAAAGACTTTAAAACGATAAAATCACGTGAGGACATCACTGAAATGTTTAAAGAGTTCTTCAAAGGTTACCCACTCGCATTGGTAAGTGAAAAAAACCCAAGATTTGAAAAATCTTATTCTTTTATTGTGGTTGATGATTCTGATGAGCACTTTAATTTGTTAAATAGCGGAAATATATTCAGCGCCTCAAAGCAATTCGAGCCACACTTGAACATTCAGATTTCTTCAAGAGTCATGAAATCATTGGAAGTAGTCTTTTATTTGTGCATGATCGCAATAATGCAAGCTGTTGGTTGATTGATTTTGCCAAAACGGGAGTTGTGCCTGAAAATATTAAAATTACGCACAAAGATCAATGGGAAGTCGGAAATCACGAGGATGGCTATCTAATTGGACTTAATAATATTATCGAAATGTTTGACGATATTGCAAGACAAACGGAAAATTTTCATAAATCTGATGACGATGATCAAACAGATTCGAGTGATTGATATATAACAAAATATGTACTGTAAATATTTTTTAGACGCCTAAAACTATTCTTCCACTGTATAATTATTGTATAAATCATTAGGATAAAAAATTCTTTTCATGTTATCATTCCCATAAAAGCAAACTGCTTTTAGTATAAATATTAAATAAGACAAATGTTTTTGTTAATAGGTTTTAAGAAATGAAAAAAGAGTTGTGTAAAAAATAATAAAGACTATTATCATATAAAAATGAAGCTACTGCATATTTTTCTCTTGATAATTTCTCTATTGCGTTGCTTTTGCCTTATTTAGTTTACTTATTTGAGCCTGTATGTAAAAAGTTCAATTCGCACATGGCGAAACTATATTTTTCCAAAAAGTATTCTAACGGCTAAAAATTTGAAAAAAGACTTCACTCAAATTGTGATGTGCAGCAGAAAAATTTTGTTGATTTTCTATTTTTTACTGAATTCATAAATTTTTAAATTTAACAAGTATTTACAAAGTCAAATGGATCCAGTTGTGCAAGCCATTATAAATAATATAAATGGTCAAATTCCTGTTAGTGTTACAAAAGAAGTTCTTTGTGAAATTTGTAAGTAAGTGAGAAAAATTAAATTTGACCCAAAAAACAAAGATCAAAATAAATTTCTTTTAGCATTTCTGTGTCGAGCTATGTTGTATTAAGAGACCATATTGCGGGAAAGTGTGTATTCAACTAAATTCAATTCTGATAAGTAGATAATTTAGAGAGAATTGTCAAAAATTTGATATTCTCTACTTTTTATCAAAATATAAATTTTTACTGGGTCTTTTTACTGTATCTTAAAGAATAAAAATTCTTAACGTTTTATTCTTCCATTTAGAAAACACAAAAAACAGTTCAAATTTTTATGCCGAAAGAAGAACGCGATTGATTTGAACTGTACTATTTGTAATTATATATGTAAAGATAACAACGACTATGAGCAACATGTGACAAGTGAGAGTCATGTGGAGAGGGCTAAAAGAATAACACCAGCACAGAGTGTTGAAATTCCACCACCACCACAACCAATTCACACGCATTATCTTCAACCGGTTCCACCTCAACCTGAATTATTAAAACAAGATCCACCAAAACAACAACAGCTGTCAGGTCCATCAAATGAAACAATATCACAAAATAATATTCCTCAATCACTCATTCCAAATGATGAAATGCAAATGCTTCAAAAACAAATGCAAGATAAATTAAATGAGAAAGCATTGAGACAAATTTTAGCAAAGGATAGAAAAGAATGGAATTGTGTCAATTGTAATGTTACATGTCAGTCAATTCAAAGTTGGGAAGCACATTTAGCTTCAAAGAAACATCGAAAAAATAGACACAAATTTCACACATATCCTGGCATTTCTAAGGAGTTTGTTAGGAAGAAATATCAAAGTAGTTTCGTAAGAGCTTTTGAAACTGTTGGCAATGAATTTATTGAGGATGGAATGGTCTTTTATTGCAAGGTAAAAGTTATTACATTAATGTTTTATATCTACTAATCCGTATGTGTTTTTAGCGATGTGATGTTAGAATGGAAACAAAATTACAATTAGAAATTCATATGACAAGCAATCAGCATAAGATGAATCATCCAATTGAGCCTGTTAGAACGATGCCATCTGTTCCTGGTCAAGATTATGGACCCGTACAAAATAATCCACAATTGTTTAATTTTGAAAATTCAAGTTATGGGTAAATTTGTTTTTTCTTGTATATAAAGAAATTGTTTTTATAATTTGCTATTTGATTTCAGTTACGGATTTCGAAATTGGAGTGCAGAACAATTTGTTTTTAATACAAATTTTAGACCACCTCCCACACAGACACAAGCTGAGTATGAGAGATATCAAGAAATGGAGAGACAGAGACTACTCGTTGAAGAAGCTAAAAACAAACTTCTTGCTCGTTTTCCTTTTTATGCAATCAATTTACAGCAAAACGCTGTTGTTGAAGATCCCTCATCAGTGCCGTTACCTGTTCCACCACCACCACCACCGGCTGAACCTGAACAATGAATTACTTCTCATTTATAATATTTTAATCTTCTAAATGCTTATAAGAATAAAAGATTTGAAATACACTGTAAAATACTTTTCGGATGTTTCATTTTCATTGTTTCAGAATTAGTTTTATCATCTCGGTTTGTTTATGTTTTGATTCGGCAAAACAAAAAAATAATATTTTTTAATCGCGAGTTAAAAATTGAATTTTAAGAATGGAAACGGAAACTATTTTACTAATTTCTGACGAATCTGAACCAGAGGATTCAACAACTAATCGTAGACGTGCAGAAGAGCAAGATCCACTAGAGGGAAAACGAAATTTACGCAAGAAGAAACCTAAAGTAAAATGAAAATTTAAATTTGCACAAATATATTTAGTTTAATTAATTCTTTTTAATAGACAGATGATTGATATTGTTTATGTTTCATAATATTTTTTAGATTGATAATGACCGTAAAGATCAAATGCCAACAACAAGTGATAAGAAAGATGACGAAAATCAAGAACCAGCTAAAATTGATCCTATCGAATATGAGACTGATACCAGATACGAAATTCTCACTACCCTTGAAGGCGCTTGCTTCCAATCACGCTTTCCTTATGATAAAATGACTACTTATGAAATTGTTGCATTTCCAGAGTTTACAAAAAAGACTACAATCGAACAACGTCGCATATATTTGGGCATTCGTAATCGCATATTGAAAATGTGGCTAGAGAATGTTAAACAGCAACTTACATATGATTTTGTTGTTAAAAACATTGAGAAACCCTTTGACATTGATCCAGTTCTTATTAAACGTATTTTTACATTCCTCGAACGATATGGATACATTAACTATGGTATTTTTACAAAACTTGAAGAGATAAAAGAAAAGCGTCGTGAAAAGATCATCGTTATTGGAGCAGGAATAAGCGGTTTGATTGCAGCACAAAAATTGCAGAGTTTTGGTTTTGAAGTCATAGTTTTAGAAGCTAGAGATAGAGTTGGTGGTCGTGTTGCAACATTTAGAAAAAGCAATTATATTGCTGATCTCGGAGCGATGGTTGTAACTGGCATATATGGGTAACTAAAACTTGTAATGCTCAATTTTGATTAATTTTACTTATTTATTGTTACTTTAATTATTTAGAAATCCAATTACAATTTTGGCTAAACAACTCGATCTTGAGCTCAAAAAAATTAAGGCTCAATGTCCACTTTTCGGTTCGAATGGAAAACTCATTTCAAAGAGCAAGGATGAGATTATGGAACTCGAATTCAACAAGATTCTCGAGTGTACAAGCTACTTATCGCATGTGCTTGATTTCAATTATGCTGACAACACACCTATATCTCTCGGCCAAGCTATCGAGTGGATTATCAAGTTGCAAGAGAAGAAAATCAAGATGAAGAAGATTAATTATTTGAAAAACATTAAAGAAATACAACAGGAAGTCATTTCAAATGAACAAGCAATCGCGGATATCAATAGTGACATCTTAGTACTTAAAGACAATTTGATGCAAATTTTGGATCATCAGAAAGTTGCTGATGATGAAGAGAATCGCTTGAGACTTGAGTTTAAAAAGCGAGAAATCATTCGCGATCTCACGAAGAAGCGTAAGGAAAAGAATGACAAGAAGAAAAGAAATCAAGAGCTTGATGCGAAATTGAAAGAGCTTGACGAGCCACCCAGTGATGTTTATTTGAGTTCAGAAGATCGCGCTATACTTGATTGGCATCTAGCAAATCTAGAATTTGCAAACGCAACTCCGCTTCAAAATTTATCTCTTAAGCATTGGGATCAAGATGACGACTTTGAATTTATTGGACATCATACAACGGGTGAGTACACACTTTAATCTTTCTTTACCTACATCATTGATTAATACACACAATATATACCAAAAAAGAGACGCGAGTGAAGAGAATTCAATTTTTAAGAACGGAAGATAGAAAAAGAAGTTTTTGAAAAGAAAATGTGATGCGTCATGAGACCGTAAAAAGTAAAATCTCCATTATAAGAGTTTTCTCTTCTAAAATTTAATTAACGTTCACAATATGTATACAATAATAAAAATAATTCTTTTTTGGTGCTGGTAAATTACCTTTAACGCCGCGACTGAAATAATTGAATGAAGTCAGTCAAAATTTGTCATTTCCGGCTTTCGTTCAAACATTCTGATGCGTTCAGTTGCGCATCGATTCATACATTATGAACTTTTAATTTCATTTTCATTCGCGCTATATGCATATATTAAAGAATCGTGAAATTAAATTTAAATCAAGAAAAGAAAGAAAATATTCGGTCACAACTTATAAACATGTGAATTTATAATATATGAAAAATATCATTGATACATTTCCGGTAAATATCGTATTTAATTTACAACCCACAAAAATGTTGTTGAAATGAAAATTTTAGTGAATGAATGACACGAATGGGGTTCATTTTAATAGATATCAATTTCAAAGATTCACTCTTTTTTTAGAATCTTTTGTGTAAGTGAGTGTGTTGTATGCCAAAAATGGCATGAAACGAATGGCTACGAAATCAAAACCACAGGAAACGTCAAGCTATATGTTATGATACTTATTTATAAAAAAAGAGAAAAGATTGAACAATATTGGACAAAGGGCATCATGAGAGGTCAAAATTTGTAAAGGATAAAAGGGTCAAAACTTCCTATCCGGCCTCTTTTTTCCCATTCAAAAACTAAATCGCGATGAGAATTTTAATGAATCATAGATAAATTGATACCATCATCATCAAGCAAGTAATTGCAGTGTGCACAAAAAATAAAAAGCTACATTCCTTTTCATTTCATTTACCATTTACCGACTAAGTTCACTCGTGTACATATTGACTTCTTCATGCTGCCTTCTCTTTAGATGTGCAATAAAAACAGTAAAGATAAAAAAGTACAAAAATGCCGAAAGAATAGATTTCGATATTAGATAACAAATATAGCGATTTAATTGTTTCTTCTTCTTCTCATCGTTTCTGCCATGTGAAGATTTAATTGCATCCCAATCGCAATTATCTTTCTCTATTCGGTAGTATCTAGCTTGTGATAGTTTTGCTTTAACTCTCATATAGTATAGAAGAATGCTAGAAGGAGGGAAAGAAATGAAAGAAAAAAAGACAGCAACAATTAATTAACTATTTTTTTTTCGAAAGTTTTATGAGAGCAACAACAACGATGATTGTTGTTGCTGTAATGTGCAGTCAATATATAAGCCATGCTTGAAGGCAGTAATCTCACATGTGAGACAATTGTCTTTTAATTTCAAGCTAAAATAAAGTGAACTGAAAGATTTCAATAGAGAGAACAAAATGAATTGTTTGATTTCAGTATAGTAGATAGTCGAGTGTAATTGATGATTTGCAATTAATGCTAACAACGCCACTGCGAATGTGCTGATGTTGCAGGTCGCTCTCTCGAAAGGTCTCCTGAGATTTTTTATGTTTCATTAATGACTTAATTTTTTTCCTTTCTTTGTTTTGTCTTCTTGAACTTGTTTTTTTGGATATGTGCTCTTCTTTTGATATCATGCGACAATTTCATTTGATATAAGGAAATTGATGGTTGCTACTGATGATGATGATGATCTCATTGTGCTTTTATGTATGTTTTGTTATAAAAATTACCAATGATAATGAGCTCAAAGGTTTTGTGTTCTCTTCCGTGATAAGTGTTATATTAAAATTTTATGTAGTTATTGTCATGGATCATTTGATTATTTTAATACTTGCTAATTTTTTGAAGAAAAAAAATTTTTTTGATGCGCTGTCGTTGTCGCAATAGTTCAACATAATTAAGTGTATATCCATCCATTGAAAGTAAAAGATAATGAAACAGTTACGCTTTTTTCGAAAGTTGTATAAGAATGAAAATTTAAAATGATTTATTTTCTTCAATTACAATCATAATAAGTATAACGACGTTATTTCCGTTGAAAAATTTCATCACATTTCTTTAAGCTAAATATAAATATATGCGACAGAGCTATAATAACAAAATTGCCATTTTCTTCGACTTTTTAGCGCATTTTTGGAACAACAATGCAGCTTACATCTTCACTTTGGCTGGCTGGCTCCCGGTGAGGCGCGAGATCTCGAAAACTATAATAGCTAGAGACTTCCGGTTTGTTTTAAATGAATTATGCTATCGAGTTATTGGCGGCATTCTTTATTGTTGTTACTGATTGCATTAATTAGGAAATTACGAATTTAAATTTCCAAATTGAAAAATGTGAACAACGTGAAGTTGGCTGCGAAAACGATTGCAGCGCCACCAATGGCAAATACTAGAACTACAAATATTTTGAATATTACTCAACCGTTTTTTTCAAGTCAATGAAATTCATTATAAGATTCTGTAAATTGTAGAGTCTGAAACCGTTTGGTATTCTAGTTGCAAAAAATTAAAAATCAACTAAAACTTATTTAATTAAAATTTTCAACTAGAATTAAATCAATTAGTTTTTATACATAATCGAATAAATTTAAGTTGATTTTTAGTTATTTGTAAAAAGATTTCGGAAATTGGTAAATTTAACTTCAATTAAAAACTTTCGCCGTACTTTCATGCATCAAATTTTATACATATGTTAGCGCATTTTGAACACAATGCAGCTTATATCTCACTTTGCTGGCTCCGGTGAGGCGAGATTCGAAACTACAATAGCTAGAGACTTCGGTTTTTGCTTTTGATTTGCTATCGAGTTATTGCGGCAATATATTATAAAGTTGCAGTGATTGCAGTAATTGGGAAATTACGAATTTAAATTTCCGAATTGAAAAATGTAAACAAAGCGAAGTTGGCTGCGAAAACGATTGCAGCGCCACCAACGGCAAATATTGAAACTTCAAATATTTTGAATATTACTCAACCGTTATTTTCAAATTAACAAAATTTATTGCAATATTCTGTAAATTGCAGAAACAGAAATCGTTTGGTATTTTAGTTGCAAATAACTAAAAATCAACTTAAACTTATTCAATTAAAAATTTCAACTAAAATCAACTAAAATTTAATCGATTAGGCTTTTATTTTTAATCGAATAAATTTTAGTTCATTTTAATTACACGTAAAACTGTTTCGGACACTGGTAAATTGAACATCAATTTCCTATATTTGAAATTATTTGGATCAAATTATTTTAAACTGTAAATCTATTTCTCAAACGAATCTAATAAGTCTGTAATTTGTCAACATACACTGATCTAGGCACCAAAAATGCGCTAAAGTTATCCGACTTAAGCGGACTTTTCAGTCTCGCTTTTCCTATATTTTTAATTTATTTTGAACTGTAAATCTATTTTTAAAACGAATCTAATAAGTCTTTATTTGTCAACATACACTGATCTAGGCACCAAAAATGCGCTAAAGTAATCCGACTTATGGCGGACACTTTCGGTATCATTTTTCTAACTTTCGCTCTCATCACTGTTTGCGGAAATCGCACGCGAGCTATCGAGATACTTCTCATTAATGTGGAAATTAAATTAAAGCATTCATATATGTATTGTGCTTATTGTAGAATTATTATTCATGCAGTATAGCAGTATACCTATTATTGGTTGCTTCTTTGTCAATGACTCTATTTCTTTCTTTACCTCTTTCACATTTTATCCATTTGCCATCGTCATACAAATAATAAATTTTATTTCTTCAGCGCCACATGCATGACTATGACTCTAACATGTCTATAATTTAAGTTTCATGGTCTATAATTTTTCCATCTATCTAACATTTTCAGTTCTATCTTCCATGTTGTCGTTGACGTTGCCTTTTCAAATTAAGAAGATGATTGAGAAAGAGAAAACTACGCGATATTTAAAAGAACACCCAAAAGATGCTCTCTAGTTGTTGTTATGACGAGTCACTTCTAATTGAATATTTCCGAAGTTATGCTTAATGTACATTTAATGAGCATCACCATCTTTAAAGGAACAATAAACAAGACCATGAAGAAATGACTTTATTTTCGAGTGATGTAATGACTCTAGAATAAGAAAGACGACGCGATGCTTATCATCATTCCACATTCACTGCGCGCTGATTTGTGCTTGTAATCTTTCATCTATTTGTCTATTTTCATTTCATTTCATACGTGTGTACATAGATGAAGGTTATAAAGTCGGTCTACTATGCTATAGTAAGTAGTTATACGAATTAGTAGCTCAAAAAATGTTAATGGGAAATGGACAAACATAGCATTTTAGGTAGCTAGCTATTCACTGTTGAATTAACTAACTCAAGGTCAATTTTAATGTCAATGCCCTATCGTATTCAAATGCACAAACAAGAATGTTCAATCCTTTTCATATTCGACTGAAAAGTTATTTTTCCTATTTTACTGATTCGAAATTTTATTGACATATGAATTGAATTTTACTTACTTTTCTTGCTTCGCAATCGCCTTTGGGTGCTTAAATTTATATCCACAGTTGATTCTTTCTTTTTTATGTGTGTTGTGGGTTATTTATCTCAATATGTGATAGCTAGCAACGTAGCATAGGGAGGCAAGAAGTGCGATATAAAATGACATAGAAAGTGTCCGTGCGTAGTAGGGGGACACTTAAGCGCATTTTTGTGCCTAGATCAGTGTATGTAAACAAATTTTAAAATTATTAGATTCATTTGAGAAACAGATTCATACTTTAAAATATTTTGATCGAAATAAATAAATAAAAATACAGTAAAATTCATGTTTATAAAATTTTGATGCATAAAAGTACGGCGAACGTTTTTAATTGATGTTCAATTTATAGAGTTTTCTGATAAATTTTGTTGACTAGAAAGTAACGGTTGAGTAATATTCAAAATATTTGTAGTTCCAATATTTGCCGTTGGTGGCGCTGCAATCGTTTTCGCGCGCCAAAAAAATTTTTGTTTACATTTTTCAATTTGGAAATTTAAATTTGTAATTTCCTAATTAAAGCAATAAGTGCCAGCATCATAATTATAATTGTTCCCAATAACTCGATAGTACAAATCAGACACAATAAACCGGAAGTCTCTAGCTATTGTAGTTTTCGAGATCTCACAACCCGAACACCCGTGAGCTGTGAGAAAGCCAGACAGCCAGCCGATCAAAGTGAAACTATAAGCTGCATTGTTGTTCCAAAAATGCGCTAAAAATCAATTTGATTGAAAATGGCAATACGAAACGACAGATCTCATGGGGATTTGTTGACAAGTTTTGACTTCTTTTGAGTTTGAATTGAAAATTTGTCGGAGAATTGAAAAAGTTTCTTTAATTTTTATTATGGTGTGACAGGCAACAGTCGACTTAATGAAAAGTTTTCTTGGCTCCGTTTGTGAGTTTGTTTGGAGCCTTGCGTAAGGATGTGTGCATTTGCTGCTTTAAAATTCCTGTGAGAGAACTTCAACTTTCGCCGACAATTATCATAAAATCACTGTTGAGTACTTTTTAACTTCGCGACATGTCTTGCAACCGACAAGCGTCATTTAATTTCCGAAAAGTTTTCAACTTACAAAAAAAAAAACACTTTCTTACCCCCATTGATTTCGTTGCATGAATGGGACAGTAATGACATTTACCACAAGAAATTCTTAGTCTCAAAAAAAGCAGAACTTTTATGCTCGCGTAGTTGCTGTCAATATTCTCTTTATTTTTTTCTTTTTCATGTTGTGCTCACCAACCAAAAAAGGCAATTCCAATAAGATGCATTTCTTCATTGTCCCATCATCGTCATCATTATTATTACTTATTTCAATACACAAAACCAACGGATCCAATCGAATTTCTTTTCTTGTTGCTTCTGTTAAATATACATATATTTTTCATGTGATGTCGAAAAGAAAACTTTTTTATTTTTGTGGCATTTGTGGTTTCTCTCTCGTGCAGATATAGTAGTAAAGACAAAGAGAGTGAGTGAGAGAAGCACATATTATATTATATTTTCACCGATAAATATTTGTTGCATGTGCTCATGAACAAATTGAAATTTTCTTTTCTTTCTCTCTTACTCACTGATCAGTTCGCCGTCGAGTTGAGTTGAATGAATGAATAAATGATTGAATTGAATGAATGAAAAAAACAGGCACAGTTGATGGTTGGTGATTTTGTGGTTTTGTGCTAACCAGGTCTGATTTGTCTGCTGCTGTTCTTGATTGGAGTGAATTTCTTGTTAATACTGGTAAATAATTACAATAAGAGTTTATATACGGAAATTATAGATTGTTGATGGAAATGTACTCTCTTTTTCCATCAAATTGATCCTATTTGAGTTTAAACGTTTGATATGAAATTATTTTCTTGTAATGATAGTGCTTTAAAACGCATAAAAAATTATATGCACTTGCTTTTTGTGCATGCGGTCAAAGGCTCACGTCATTTTATGAGAACGATTCATCGCCATACAAAAACTTTTAATTAAAGTTTCTCATATATGCTACATAGGTAAAGTTAATATTGAAAATATGTGCAGTATTGGAAATAATAATAATAATTGCTAGGTGGTTACACAATTTAATGTTTCCAATAATTAAAAATTTCTTATTTAATTTATATTCTTTTTATTCTTTTCATCATTGGAGGACTGAAAAATTGCAATAATAAAAAAGATTACCGTCCGAATATATGTGCACACAAGTAACTGGTTTTATCCTCTTATTCTTTAATAATTTTATTATGTTTTCATTGATTGTGACGTTTATATGAAGTTATTTTATTGCTTGCACATCGAATCAAATCAAACTATGAAGGAAATTTATTAAATGAATTATTCAACTGTATGAGTGAGTAAATTACTTTTATGTAACCACTCTATTGTTGACTTTTAAAATTCTAAAAAAAATTTCTTGCCCTAAATCATTAAGCATGTGAGATAATAAATGGAATCTTTAGAATCGTAATCAGAAATATAAATAAGATTTCACAGTTGCACTTTTTTAAATTAATCGAAAATTATGCATCATCATCACATGCTCATGTTCATCATAAAAAAAAATTCATTGATGTAATTTTCACGAAATTAAAATTGATTAAAATCCATTTTGATGGGACGATATAACACGATAAATGCTTACAACTTCTTCTTATTTCTTTTGTGTAACGAAGAAAGAAAGAAAGAAAAAGAGAGAAAGATGAATTTATTTTTTTGCCATAATCATACTGGTGGAAATGAGAGAATGAACAACTAATAAGTCATTTAATTTATTAAATTGAAAAGGGGAGATTTAAATGAATGGTAATACATAAATCTCGTGAGCATACGAAGATTTCAGATGAGATTTTTCTTCATTATTCTGCGCTGTCAATAAGAATGACTTTTTAAGAACTTTGCGCGAAGCTTCATGTCAAGCTGCGATTGCATTACATATCCAGCTATTAATTGATTCGATAATAAAATATAAAATCGAAATAGGCTCGAGAATGAATGTTATCTTATATTCTCTCCCTTCTGGTTTTTGTTTTCATAAGAACTTTGTTACAATCAAGTAAAGAGCGAGTAGTGAGGTACATGGGTGGTAAAAAAATAAACAGCATAAAAAGAATAAGAATTAAAGATTGAATTGCGATGGCAGTCGAAGGCGCGCGCAAACTTCAAACGAAATGAAATAAAAATAATCGCTCAAGAGAAAGACGAAGCGAAATATGTTAAAATTAATTGGAAATCAATTGAATGTGATGTGAAAATTAAACATTTGCACATCATGGGAATTTTTCGATGCTGTTGCGAATTCTTTCGCTTCTCCACTTAAATAAATGTTCTTTCGATGTGTGTGTCCCAATACAGATTAAATTAAACTCTGATATTGATGGATTATGTGTATTTATTTAACTTCTGACTTAAACCTATTTGTTCTGTTTAAATTAGTTATTTTAGGGACTATTTACTCTCACTTTAGTTTTAATAAGAAAATTTCTAAGTATTTCATTAATTCCGTAAATTTGCTCGTCCAATTAGTCATCTCTCTAAATATTCAATTTGAAGTTTCTTTTCTCACAATCAAAATAAATGAAACAAAAAAATTTCTTCATTTGCTAAAAAGAGATTCTTATCAAAATAACCGCACTATGAGTTAAAAAGAGTCATAGCAAAAATAAAAAAAAAACAAATGACAAATTTCTATCTCTGTCGTTCAGACTTCACTTCTATAAATTATAATTTTTTTGTGTCTTTGTAATTCGAAAATGTTTTCATTACCATAATAATGATGTCTCAATTTTCTTCTTGTTCATACTCGCTTATTTTCTATGCTTTTGTTTTATTTAACGTACATTTTCTTCCATCGTCTCGCACAATTAAGCCTTCTATATCTCTATCATCAAACAACATGCTGTCGACTGTTTGTCTCTTTTTCTCTCTCTCTTTTTTGGGAAGGAAGAGAGATGGTGAAAATTAATTTCCCAAAACAAATCACATGAACAGTTTCAAGAGCGCACTGCAGTGACAATGTTTATTATTATTATTGTCATAGCTTGTAGCTTTTTTGCGTGCTTTTTGACAGCTTATGAAGATGATGATGATGGAAAATAGAAGACAATTGGAATGAATGTCTTTCTTTTTATATTTTTTGTAGGCTTCATAATTGCCCTCCCGCTGCCATAAATTATGTTATTTCTCTCAAGAATAATCTATGATGACATATAATTATATAGTGGCAGCATTTCCCTTTCCTTTAAAGTTGTGTGCGATAAATGATTTTAATATTCATAAGTAAAAGTCAAGCAATAGACAGAAGCTATAGTAGCAGCTAGATAGTGCCAAAACTATAACTTTTAGAAAATACCGCTAAAGATGTTAATAGATTTTTGAGTGCCTCTCTTTTCTTTTCACTAACCATGTCAAGATTTGACTCTTGTTATTTAAGAGCGCGCTAAAGAATAAAGTGTAGAGCGAAAATGAAAGAGAGAGAGAGAGCAGTTGTTAAGAATGTAGTCCAATGGACCTATTGAATTATCAACAAGTGATCAACAAGCATACATATAAAAAAATTTTTATATATAATGTGTCGGTTAGAAGAAAAGAAGTAAATTAATGAAATATTAGCATTCAAAAAGAAGGAAAAGCAACAACACAGTTATGCAATATGTCGCACATTATTAAAAAATGAAATGTTGTTGTATCAAAGAACATTTTTTTTGATGATGGGATAATTACATAGTATAGAAAAATTAATAGAGAGAGAGAGATGACAGATGGCAGATCAAAATAGACATGATAACGAGTATACTATTAGCAAATATGCTAGCGCGCGATGCCGTCAATTGGAAACTAAAATGCACGTTTCATTATGATTATGAAAATTTCTTTTAGACTCTACCTACCCAACCTCTATCCAGACATTTTCCTCTTTCTGTTTATTGTTTCGTCTATGAATCATGATCTTTGTGATCTTTTCTTACATTTAACAGCAGCAGCGAGAGCGTATAAATGTATCTTGATTACATCAACAAACTTTCTAATTCGATTTATTTGCACAGATAATTGAAATCACGAGGGCTTCTGTGTAAATTGAATATGCAGCATTCATTTGTATTTCTCTCATTTCAATCGGATCAGTGATTATTGTGCAAGTATTATGCAACAATTTCTTATTCATTTTAGTCTCGCTTCTTTATTTGAACAATTTGAATAAGTCGTGATTGGTATTTAACTCGATGATTTATTGTAGTAATTTTAAAAGTTTAAAACATACAAAGTCAAAAAATTTGCATTACATTAATTGGGGAGGATCAAAAAAATAAATCTCTCATATTCGACCGCACGCCTTATTTTAAACTGAAATGTCAGTTGTTAGAACAATGCAATGTAAGACACAATCGCATGCAAATTTGTACTGTTTTGATTCGATCTATAACTGTCCATTGAAAATGCAACTCAATTCAGACTCTCTCTAAACAGATCATTTCACTTTTTGATTTCGATTTCTATATACAGCCTTCAACAAATGCATTTAATATGTGAATGTTCTCCATTGTCTGCAAATCAACTTTTATTTTGTATTATAGAAATGAATAGTTTACATTTTGATACTTTATATGAGTCCGCATGTCGCAGTAATATTCAAACAATTACTGACTGACTCTTATTGCATGATTCATTCTCTAAAGCGGTAGAAAAAAAAAGAGGAAAATCGCGACAGATTGATATTTTCATATATTCATAGTTATGTATGTCATATAGTAATTTTTTCTCTCTTTTGCCGTTCATTTGCACATTTTGACAGTCGCTTTAATATGCAACAATTTCAGCATTTGATTGTCGTTTGAAAAGAATGAAAAACATTTGGGTGAAAAATAACTTTTATAAGAGAGAAAAAAAAGATTTATTGCTTGTGGCATTTTATTAAATACATACATTTTAAAAAGAAGTTTCCTCAAGAGCTGACAATTATTGCCTTTTGTATAAGAGGCCTGTTTTTATCAATTGCTAGATTTCGTGTTTGCTATTTTTTGCGCTAGAGCTTGACTAAATATTATTTAAATATAATTTTATTGAAAAATTTAATAAATGAAAATAAAGTAAATATTGAATCCACACTCGACATAGTTTTTTTGTGCTTCTATAGTCATGTATCGCCATGCAACTATTGTTCAGTTCGTGAATCACTAATGAGCTGATGAAGAAAATAAAAAGAGAAAAAAGAGTGCTATTGCTGCATTAAGAAGTGTGCAGAGAGTTTGAACATAATTATAAGAGGAATAAAAAATTGTTTCATTATGCACTTGCATAAGCATTTTTGTATGCATTGGTTTATAATTTTCTCTCATAAGGGAAAGATGCAATGCAGTAGTTCTTCTACATTTGATATCATTAGATGCATTGTTCAGTGCAATACGTATATAACTGGCTTAATATATTAAGAGGGAGCGAAAACAAAAAAAAGATTTAATAATGCAACGGGAAAATTGCTGAAATCGAGACTGAGCTACCTATTTTGGTCGTTATTAATTTAATAGCATTATGAGATGCTCTTTATCATGCAAAATCAAGCTCTTTTTAATATTTGCAAATTAAATTTTTATTAATCATATTTTTATCTGATTTGTCATGTCGTGACGAATAAGAAAAACTCTTCTAAAATGATCTGATTTAATTTAAAAGATATTCGTACGACTTTCCTTATAGAGTTATCATTAAAATCAAATTTGCCTAAATTTTTTATAATTTTAAAGCAACTGATAGACTTTTAGTTTTATTTTGACTGTATAGACTTCAATTGAAAATATTCTGCGAGCAATCACGAAAATTAAATTGAATTTGGTAAATGAAATGAAAGAAAAAAACTCTAAACTTGGGCTTCATTTCTCAATGTATAATACCATTTTTAGAAGATTTGCCTTTAGTCAACTTAAAAATACAGTATAATACAAAACGATAGAATCATATTTCACATAAAAAGAATTTGAATAGAGTCTCACACGAAAAAAATAGAAAGTTTGAAATAAGGCACGATCTCCTGAAGGCGGAATAAAGAGAAACACAAGTATTTATATTGAAATGGAAAATGCGACGAAGATTTTTTATATAAAAAAGTTGGGAACACTTTCTTATTGCTTGCTCTTAGATGTTTATTTAGCATATTTTTCTCTTTCTTTTGAATAAATATTGAAATATTTTTTTGTTAAACTGATTTCCTCTATTGCAAATGATTGAAATTTAGCTGCTAGCTATGCAATTTTATGAAAACTTAAACTTATAAAATTTCCATTCATCATCTGAGAAAAAGTATTTTTTTCTTTAACTCACTTCTTTTGATTTCTTTCATCAACATCATCATCATCCCACGATCAATTGAAGATTATGAGGAATTTAACAGTTTCTTGTGAAGTGAGTGTGTTTTTTATTAATTCAAAAAAATAAGTTAACAATAGCGATCCATAATTATTACTATCTCCTCGCGACTTCCCTTTTCTCGTTCGCCGCACTTAACAGATGCTAATTTGTCCATTTCCTTATGCACACATTTTAATATTTTTGTAATTAAATGCCTGAGGAATTTAGAGAATGTCTGAATTTAAAGTTATTTTATTGCATGTTGAATGTAGCTTCACATCACACTATGATTTATTAATGTGAGTCATATCAAATTTCCTTCTTCACTATTTAGATATATACACGCAAGCAGTATTATTGTGTGTAGATGACATGTTCTTAAGAATTTGTAGTTACCCGCATTATTGGGTTAAGTTAAACTATCATATTCTTTGCAATAGAGTAAAAGAATAACACAATGAAATATTATTGTTTATAAAAATAGGTGAATCATAGTGCTGTAAATCTTGTGTGTGAAGCTATCAATTTTTTTTAAAATAGAAACTTTTTATTTCTAACTAAACAGAATGAAAAGTTATTCTCGTTCACCAAGTATGAGGGTGATAAAACGATTGCAATGGGAAAAGTTTTACATACTTCGTGGTATCGTTACTGTTTAAGTTATTCATTCGTTGATGCATTTGCTTTATATATACATTTATATCAGGGACTTTGAGAGCAAACAATATAGTTAGTACCAAGGAGAAGTGGTTGTTGTTAAAGTTTTAGTGAACTGCACCTGATGCATCTTTTGTTCTTCTTCAGAATACACAACCGCATTTGTGCAAGTAGATCAAAGTTGTAAATATTTCAACAGTCAAACGCTTATTGCTTCATGTAAATTCATGGTTTGTTAGAAGAAAAAGGTTTTTTTGTATACGGTATAATCATTGATTAACAAAAAGACCTTCATTGCATTGCCGCAAAATGCAATATTTATTTATTTATTCTTTTTGTCTTGCTTCATCATCATCATCATAATAATATTGAGTACATAGTGCATAAAATACCTATGATCAAATGCAATACAATTTCTTATGTGTGTGCAATGAGAATGTTAGCGGGGAATTTCAACTTACATTGTTGCTTTTTTAAATCTAAACTCCTTTGAATAAAATGAATATAAATTTAAAAGAAATGCAAATATAAGCCTAAATAGTTTTTGTTGCTGCTGCTAGTTTAAATTAACATTTTTTCTTTCTTAATATATTGTTTTACCTACTCGACCGTACATATGTGTCCCTTTTTCTGTATTCTCTCTTGTTCTTCATCAACTTTATTACTCTGTTCGACATTAAGGATTAAATGTAGAATAAATGGGGGATAGAATACTAGACAGTCAAAAGGCTATTCTAGTGAAATTTATGGCATGTTAACATTGGAATTAACTTTAAATTTATTTTCTTTATTCTCTATGGCCTCTTGTGAAAAGAGTGTTGAGAAGTTGAACACATTCATTCAATATATTTGATATTTTTTTCTTTACTTTTTGCTCTCTCGCTCACTCCCGTTTATTTTTGAATTGAGAGAATGGACTCTGATTAAGAAGCGCGATATGAAAAAAAGAGGAAGAGGAATTTCATAACTTTTTTTCTGCCTGCTTTATTCATTGTGCCGAAAATGCGCGAATATAAAAATGAAATCTTTTTCTTTATCAAGATTTCTGAGCTGAAACTATTTCGTTATAACATTTTATCTTTTTCGTGCTCTCTTGAGACGAAAAAATCCTTTAAACTTTAAACTTTTTTTTCTTATTCTTTGCAATCACTTAAGATCTTAAGGGCAAGAAACAAAATTACTTTAAATAAATAACAGATTTGTTAGCTTTCTTAATGTATCAAATTAGCGAGTCGCTTTGTCTGGCATTAACAAAATTTATCTTTCTTTTGTACTTTTTAAGTTGATCAGGTCAAAGAAATGCGTTTTAGCACTCAAACAAAATTTAATATTACAAAAAAGGAAATAAAAACTTTTATTTGTTGAATGTACAGAAGTGTTAATTAAAAAAATAATCTACGTAGATACCGAAAAGGGCGAGAATTTAAAACAACACAAAAAAGTGAGAGAGAGAATGTTAAAGAGACGAAGAAAACAGACAGCCACACAGTAGAGAGAATTATGCGAAGAAATCCTAAAATTGGTACACATTCCAGTCTTTTCTTTCTGTCTCTCTCGCGCTACAGCTTCCTCATCTCATCTCATCGCACTGTTATTGTTGGTTGTTAGTCTTAAGAAGTGATGTTTGAAATTTTTAAGAAAACATGTAAATTGAATTTTTAAAGAGTAAATAAATTTCAATTTTTTACGCCTTTTTAAAGTGCTTTTTCAACGGCTCTTTAAATTTGTAGGATCGAGTTAAAGTGAGTGCAAGGCAAATTAAGAATTTTGATGTGAGATTGATAGATTTTTCGTAGTACAAAAAGTGCATATATGCGAATGAGCGAGTGAGAGAACACAAAAAAGTCGTGAACTGCTGTTGATATAAATTTTTAGATTCTCCAAAATAAAAAAGGCAACATACAAAAACACAAAACATTTCGATTCACTTAAAATTTTTTGAATTTTTCTCGCTCTTGAGTTTTAGTTAATTAAAAGCCGTTCTCAGTCCCGATATGCCGCAATCTACATAAGTTCACATATATAAATTTTATTTAAAATTTTGGGAGGTTTCAGTCATTAAGTCTACTTGAATTTTGCATTTAAATTGCAATTGAAAATTGTTATAATTTTTTAATTATCGTCTTTCATGCTACAAAACCTTAATTATGTGTGCAATACGCGATGGCACTTTCTTTTGTTTTCTCAGGTCCACGATACGGACCATTTCATTCAATTTTTTTAATGCACAAAACCTTTTTTTTCTGCCATATCTCTTCATGTCTGCTATAAACGTGAAAATTAAAGCAGTCACGTTTTCTCAAAAGCGAATTTCCTTCTCTGTTGATTTATATTTGATAACATGAATGTGTGAAAAATACAGTTTTAATTTCGAGAGAAATGTTGAGATTACCGTGTGTGTTTTCGTGAATAACAACAGCATGTTCAGTACACAAAGACAGAGACTTCCTTAATAATAAAAAATCATTTAATTTAATTAGTTTTTCTTGTTACAACAATGTAATGAGATTATTTGCTTTTGATTTTTGTATTTTTTAAATTGAGAATATTTATGATGAAATTTCGTGAACTCTTCCTTCTTTTCCTGTGTAGTCATTTCTTTAGTCAATTTATTCATACACACACCTTACATAACTTCTCAGAGAAGAAGGCAAAGATAAAAATTAAAATGAGGCAGAAAAAAGAAGAATTTCATTTAAGATGAATTGCTTTATGATAGTTTTATGCACATAAAATAACCTTTGACTTCTTCAACACTTTTACGTGTTCTGTGCACATGTTGCTGTGCAATAGAGAGAGAGAAAAAAATGTGAATAAAAATAAGCAAGTAAATGAGAGATTTTTGTCTAGATCAGGTTCAATCATGTACACACATTTATTTTTCATTCTTATTTATGCACTTGCAGTCATCATTCTTCAATTTTTCTCATTCACCTTTCGCTATTTGCTTATCTTCCTTCTACCTCTATCTATCGTATGTTTGGTTAGTGTTTAAAGTCATGGAACTTTGAAGATGTGCAAATATTGAATAAGAAAAATAAATTTTTGCTTAATGCTTCCATTTATTGCATATCTAAGTAGCTTCAGAGAAAAGAAAGTTTAATGCAAATATTTGTAGACAACACACACTCACACACATATTATATGTTCTTTTCAAGTGAAATTCTTAGACATAAGAAATATGTAAAACATGAAACTTTAGATTTTTCTCTTGTTGTTGTTCGTCTGTCTATCCTTGTATGTCTGCTTCTATTTGCTTTCGAAATCAAATTTATTTCTTATATATAAGAAAACTTCACTATCTACCTACTTGAAATGATTTCAACAATCTTCTAAGAGTTGTTTTAAAGAATAAATGTAAATTTACATATCCTTTTATTTTTGCTTCATGACAACAACGACAACGACAATGATGACTGTTTAATAGTTTCTTCAAGTGTCAATTAAAATATTTTTCTGACAATATCTTTAAGCGTCTCACGCACTTAATACAAGTAAGTAAGCAAAGCTGACTTTTATTGGACATAAATGAGGGAATATTTATGAGCAATGAGCAAACAAGGTGGAAAATTTATGCCAAATATTAAGCCCTCTTGTAATTTTTGTAATGAGTTGTGTGCGGAAAAGAGTGGGCCATAAATTCACTCCCAAAAGCAGCAAAAAAGACACATTCATAGGCGAAAAGTGTACAATAAAGCAATATAAATCAGCGAAGAATGCAATGTTTGTAATTAACTGTGCGCATATCTTCAAGCGATATAATTACTCGACCAGAACTACAACAATAATCCAGCGATGGAAGAATAAACGACAGAGACAAAAATAAAGAATTAACGCACAAAGAAGTCCAGCTGACATGAAGTCTATCTCTTTCATGTTCTTCATACAGCGATTAGTATTTGCCGACACATACACACAATTGTGTTCAATTAAACTTATGCTATTATGCCTACCTAGAAAAAGATAGAAAAAAAAGTTTTCACACGATATCGTATTTATTTCACAGTTAGTGTGGAACAATTCTCTTTTTCGTCATCTACAATCACACATTCTCGCCGACGGACCGCGTTAGATCGGTGTCGAGTAAGTGAGAGAAATGAAATTAACGCAATAATTTTTCTGTTTCACAATTCTTTCATTATTAAGAAGGAAAGGGAAAAAAATAACCTGAATAAATTTACAATTTATTTCCACATCAACGCTATCCATCGAGAGCAAGTAAAAGAGTGAACTGTCAAAGAATTTTAATTTCTTTTTCTCTTTTTTTCTTTTTATACACATAATTCTTGTTCTGTGCTTCAAAATTCATTGCTTGTCTATTTCTATTTTGTTCATTTGGGAATTTATTTATAAAAAAATATTTTTTTGAAATGGTTTGTGGTTGACAGTTTGGGTTGGTTGGTTCTGTTTTTTTTAAGAAATATGCTCGCACGAGGTATGTGGAATGAGGAAGCTTAATTTAAGCTTATGGAAAGAGAGATAATTTATTGAGGCAAATATAATAGGTGCTGAAATGTTCATTTTCGATTAATTATCCATGATAAGATTTGTGGTATGTGTTATAAATTGCTGATGAAAGAAATACCGCGTATAATTAAATAAAAATGTTACTTCGCTCTTGCTAAAATTCTTGAAATAATTTTTTATTTTTTAAAATTTTGTTAATCGTTTTTGTCAGTTTTCAATCCAGTTTTGTATATAAATAACAATTTATGATGAAAAGAAGCTACTATAAGCACCGAGTTGAGTAATAACAACTTTGTGACCATCTTGACATCTTGCATTTGGTCGAACATCTGGGAAATATGAAACAACTCCAACAAAGTTCATGTTGTCACCATTTTTGAAGAAAACTGGCGAACCTTCATCACCGTGACAAACGTTAGAGTCATCAATATTTCTTGTACAAATAATTCCACCACTTGATGATGATGCTGCTGTGGTAGATGCTCCCGATGCAGCTGTGGTTGCTACAAAAATATTTCATTTATTGATCTACTTTTTAAAAATTGATGTTGTCTAAAAAACTTACCAGCAGCAGCACTTGTGGCTCCAGCAGCAGCAGTAGTTGAACCTATTGTAAAAATTAATTTGTCAAAAGAATTCATGACTATTTACAGAAGAACTGCATTGAAAATTATAATTACCTGCGGCAGTAGTGGTACCTAATAAAAAGATTTGAATCAGAATTTTACCTATCAAATTATTTTAAGATATTATGATTTACCTGCGGCAGTTGTGGCACCAGCAGCAGTTGTGGCACCTAAATTAGTGTTATGTATTTATCAAAATATTTTTTAAATTCTTTTTATATCTTACCTGCTGCAGCAGTTGTGGCACCTTAAAAATTAGAAAATATTAATGTCAATATCTATAAAAGATTCTTTTATATAATTTACCAGCAACAGTAGTGGCTGCTGAGCTCGCGGCTGGAATGCATTCGGCCGATTTGATAACTTTCAAGTTTGTGCATTGCAATGTCAATGGTTTATTCTTGTTATTATTTGTGTTTCCATAACCGCAAACAAACAGTTTTTTGCCAACATATGCATCAGGAGTAGAATTGGTACTTGGAGTAGCGGGCTGTCTGAACATTGATAATGTGACAGTATTATTCAATGTGATGATGGCAAGATCAGCAGTTGAATTGCGTGTTGTTGGATCATAACCGTTTGCAAAAGTAATATCGTCAAAGCCAAGTCCACGTTTTGGGACTTTCGATGTACCGAATGAAAAGGTTATTTTGCTAGTTGTTCCATCATCTAATGATGTGAGGCAATTTCCTGAAGTTAAAACTTTTGTTGATGAAATTAAACAGCCGCCACAAGTCTTTATTGAATCTTCAAAGTGAATTTTGAGTGTAGTGAAGCATTTGACTGCGCCGAATTTAGCATTTACACCGTTTGAAATACGTGATTCGATTTCAGCTGATTTTGCTGCTGCTATTAAAACGATCAAAAAAACTAAGAATTTCATGTTTGAACTGATTACTAGAATGAGACTTGTGCTACTGTTAATTTTATTTGAAAATTTCTAAGCTTTTATAGCAACTTATTAATGTACGTTTCTAAAATCTAATTGATAAGAACATTTAAATTTATTAGAATTTTCAACTGTTTTTGTATTTTACTGACATTATCACTAAAATTTTTATTATTTGAAAAATAAAGAATAAAGTATTAAATTAAAATGTGAAATTGTCATTTAGGTAAAAGCATTTTTATGGACATTGAACAATTTTTCATGTCAACTTTTTCTGCTTCTTTCTTTCCCTCAATTTGAGGAAATGAATTATTAAGTTAACCCATTCTCATTCTTTTTTGCTCAAAATTTCTTTATGCAAATTCAGCAAACCATTGACGAAATAGGGAGAAAGAGGTACAAAAAAGATTGTCTTTTCTTCTGAATTATTAAGCAAAGTAAGGAGCAAAAAAACTCCTTCAGTAAATAACGAGAAAGAGCTTCACTTCGTAGATTTTCTGCTGACTTTACATTATTAATAACTACGCTTGTCCTTATCTGATTCAGTACTTTTCATTGGTCTCTTTCTCTGTTTTCAGTTGACACAATCTTCAACATCTTTCTCTGTTTTATCTTTAAAATTAAAATTATTCAACGGAGAACAAGTAAAAAAAGAAAAAGAGAGCATTCTCGAATTCGTTTTTGTGAAATTCAAATTTTAACAAATATGCAAAAAGTTTATTGTCTTATGTGCATGTAAGTCAAAAGTTACAGCAGAAAGAAACTTGTCATCAAATTGGGCAAAAGAATGAAGTAGTAAGTAAGAGAGAGAGAGAGAGAGAAAAGAAATTGCATTTATGTTTTAAGGTAAAACACGATCACGAAGCTTTTTTCGGTCATTTCATAAAGTTTGTCACAAATACAGCTATTGCAGCATCATCGTTTTACATTAACGTATAAATCGCATCATGCTCGGTAATAATTTTACTCTTAAAATATTTGAAAATTTTTGTCACGTGATAAGGCAAAAACAACAGCAAACAAAGGCGAATCAAAGAAACAATTGAAAAAATTTCTACATACATTCAATTGAAACAAATGCAAATGAAGAAGCTTCTTTCTCTTTCTTTGCATTCAGATGCAGATTTTTGTTACGAAAAGAATTACAAAAAACGATTTTATTCAAATTTTTTCTCTTTTACTGTCCATTAAAGGCAATATCGTAAAAAAAAGTAACCGTGAAATGGAAATTTATTTTTGTGTTTTTTCTGGGGAGGTGAATGGGAAGGAGGCAACTATTCTCTTCTTGGATTTTATGAATCGCAAATTTTCTTATTATTTTTCTTGTTTTATTGGACAATTTTTAGCGCATTTTTGGAACAACAATGCAGCTTATACATTCACTTTGGCTGGCTGGCTGGCTGGCTGGCTGTGAAATGAGAAAGACACAACAAATGAGATTGTAAAATTGCTGTCACTTGAGTGATTTAAAATGCAAAAACAACTTCATCAGCTATCTGACACCACGCGCGCAAAACTTGATGAGGGATATTTTGAATGAAGCAATCATGATGATGATGATTCGGTGTGTGGCGCCATAATAATATTTCATTCTTTCTTTCTTTTTTCGCTCTCATCTAATATTCTCATAGAAGAGAAAGCCTAAATAAATATTCAAAAGCCATCGTCTGAGTCAGAAAAAATAGGAAACTAGCTTTAATTGCCCCGAAAAAACAAATAAAAATTTCTTTCTTTATTTCTTCATTTTATTAAAATATTTTTTTGTTGAGAATTATGCACATAACATTAGCGTTTTAAAATCGATAGTAAAGCGGCTAGCTGACTGTAACGGATTGTTCCAGCACAAATTAATAGTTATTTCTTTTGTGAATATTTATTTTTTTATAAGAAAGGGAAAATTATTCACAAGATGTTTCACATTAGCGCAATTTTACGGTTTTATTTTGTTATGTCGTCGATGAAGTTCTCACGTGTGTCACTGTTCCAAGAAAAGCAATAATGTTATGTTCTGCTTTGATTTAACTAATATAAAAGCGTGCATTGCCATATTATACATTGCAATGCTAGATAGACTACCTAACTTAGATTAGTTTGTTCTTATGAATGCGGAAAAGGACAAATGAGTTCTCATTGTTATCATGCATACTTCTTTTCTCTATTTAATTTAGTCATTAAACGATTCGAAAATTAATTCAAAACTCTTTTCTTTGAATGATGACTTTCAAGTAAGAAATTAATAATCCAGAAAATTTTTAATGGATTTATTCAGCGCTGTCTTTTGTTTGATGAAAAATTCTACCGGAAAATAAGTATTTTTCTGCTCTCTTTTAACAGTTTCTTTTTACAACAATCTATTATTGCACTTGGTAAAAAAGAAATTGTCTCATGAAACCTGTACAATTATGTAATTTAGACATATTTAATTTCGGTCATTTCTCTTGAAATGTAAAAATGCTGATTTTCTTTTATTTTATTACACATTATAGAGTTTCTTAATGTTACAACATAATTATAGAGAGAATCGCTCATTTTTCTAAGCATGGCTAGAAGTCGTCGGCAAGCAAGCAAGTAAACAGATTATATGGCATTTCAAATTCCATGTTATACTAACAAAACAACAACGAGTTCAAATTTGATTTAAGTTAGTAATTTCAAGTGTTGCAAAGACCTTTAATCATCGCTTAGCTTGTCTTGTTTTTCAACTAGCTAGAGAGCAATAGCCTAAAAAAGTATCTATTTCTTCATGTAAAAATCATGGCTAAGAAAATGAAAACATCATAAATATATTTTCGAATTTAACATCGTTGATTTATCTTTGTCGATTCTCGTACTTGTTCAAGTGAGAGAGAGAGACAGATAGAAAGAGCAAAGAAAACAAAAGAATTGTGACTGTTACTTTTTGCTGTGGAATTCACGCCCTATTTTTTGTTTGTGTCTTGTTTTAGAGAAATTTCATTTCTATGTTATGTCGATAGTTACAAAGATGAATGGATGAAGGTGACACTAGGCGAAGAAACAAAATTTCTAATCATTACTATTAAATTTTTGGTGTCGTTGTTGATATATGAGAATTAAGAATGAATGAATTATTCCCTGGTGTGATGAAAAATCTCCCAAATGCATGGGTCTTTATATTGTTCCATAGCTTAAACATGAGGAATTTTGACTGTACTTAATAAAGTTTCAAAAATACAAATAGAGATATTAGCTAGAGAGACTTTTTCGTGGCCAATAAATATCGATTTTATGCAAATGACTCTTAGCGATCGTTGTAACTCTTTCAGAACAATCGTCTTAATCTCTTTCACTCACTATTATAATCTTAAATTTTTCATAAATATATAAAAAATTTATTTATGTGCGTTATGCGAGAGCTTTACAAGATGAGTGAAAATTAAATTTCTTATATGATCAATGTCTTTATTATGAATCTATACTGCCAGCATGACTCAACATCAATTGATCTGTCACGACTTCCAATTTCTCTTCATTTCTCTCGCCTGCTTCCATACATATATTTTCGCTTTGTACACACATATATAAAAATCGATGCATATTTAAAGGTTATATGGGCGATGATGACAACAATTTGTTTAAAGCACAAATAACAGCGTGAGGCATTTGAGAATTAATTATGCCAAAAAAAAATTAAGAAAAATATCTGAGAGGAAATTTTTTTTGAATGTGAGCTATATCAGTGCATTTAATATTTATTATTATTTTTTGGATAAGAAATTGGTTCATAATGTCATGACATAAACTGTACTTTTATCTTCTGAAGTGGAGCAAATATGCAGCTACAATCACCTCGTTTTCTTCTTGCAATTCTTTCGGACTTTTACCAGGGGAAGTGCATTGTATTGTATTTTTTCATAAATAGTCTACTTTATAGCTGCGATTTTGGGTTTCGAGGTAAGTCAGAGAGAAAAATAAAACATCGAGAGTGAGATATAAATTTTTATTTTGCCAAAATTTTTGAATTGGTTCTTTTTAAATATTATTGAAATAGTTTTTAGTCAAATACATTCATAATATAGAAAATGCGGAATAGACACTAATTGAATTAAATAATTTTCAAATTTGCTGCTTTTTATGCGCCTAAATAAAATAAGTAAAAAAATTGTGTCGATCTGGTAACTCGAGTGAGAGAGAGAAAAGAATAAATGATGTCTTCTTTTCTTTGCTTTTGTTATAAAAAAACATCGTTTTCGCGTATCTCTTCTTTAGCTGCAAAAAAGTATATTTTATTGTTGTTTTCTTCTGAATGAAAAGAAATTCCAAAATTGATTATTTGCTTTTTCATTCTCGCACACATTTAATTTTCCTCAATTTTTCTTCTCTCTTATTATTATATATATTTTTTATTGAGTCTCGTTTGCCTCGTGTGTATCAATTCTCTTTGGAGAGCGTCCGGAACAGTACGGTTAAAAACACAATAGAGCCATTGTGTTGGACTCTTAACTCGTAGGTGAATTTCAATTTTTCATTTATTTCTCTTTCATCCCATAATGGATTTCATTAAAGTAATTAAAATCTCAAAAAAGGAAGACGATGAGAGTTTTGGAATGCTTTTTATCTCTATGTACTATACTCATTCCTTTTAATTCCTTTTGCTCAAAAAATAAAGTTAGATAGATATGTACACAACAAATTTTCATCGTCTTGAAAACTTGATTTCCCATGAGTAAAATGAATCTTGGATGAGATTAGAAAACTTTTGCTTCTCTACACACACACACACTTCACATTCTACTTGATTCATCTATCTAAATGAATAAGTGAGAAAATTGTTTCTATCTACAAAGTGAAAATTCTTAAGATTTGAGAGACGAAGTACTTTTTGCGGTGTGATGATAAAAGTGCATTTGCAAAGTAATCAAGAGAAATAGAGAGATGGAAAGATTTGAAGTGTTTTTGTCTACATGAAAAGTTTTTGTGTTTTTATGTTGATTTTGATCATTATTAGGATTTAGTACAATATTGTTGAGTATGCGAATTATTTTAAGTGCTTTCAAATTGCTCTAGTGAAAAAGACAAAGAGAATTATAATACATTATGTCATGGCAAGGTTGTCACTTCAATTAATAATAATCTTTATATGTAAAGAAAATTATAGGAATTTAATTCAATTTCCTTCTTCTTTCATAAACTACACCCGATGATTTTTGCATATATGAAAAAATCCAAGGTTTCTTTCTCTTTCTTGCCTGTCTGTGAACTCTTTAATTGGAGATACATTATAGTAATTTAAATGACCACATTGCATGTACATATATATGCTTAGTCACATAACCCTATTAATTTTTTCATTGCAAAAAATAAAATATACTGAAAAAAAAATAACATTGAGAATAGTCAATAAGAAGACTCTCATAAATTAAAGAAAAAGTGCAATGTGAATGAAGAGATAACAAGACGAGTGAAGAAGTAAAAAGTGCGTTTCAATTTTTGTTACAAACACATGTTCGAGCCTTCATTATTAAGTCCAATTCTCGTTTTCGTTTCTTTGACTCTCTTTTATTGAGGCGCTTTAGTGCTCATGGGGCAAAAATTGTATGTGAATGTGCTAAAAAAGAGCAACAACTCATTGCAGCACTTGTTAGTCCGTGTGTGTTTGTTTGTACATATATAATATTTTTTGTTAACAATTTAATTTCCAACTGGAACAAATTTTGCACGCACATGACTCATGATATCATGCTCATATTTTTCTTTTACCATTCTTCAAGCGTGTTTGTCTGTGTGTTGATGAAACGGAAATTCGCGGTCACTCTGTGAAAAAGAAGCTCGTTTTGACTTTTGAAGGGAATGATACTGTAATTATACTCTTGTATTAAGTAGTAGATTGCATGTGGTTGAAAGAAAACTATTCAATTAATTATCAATATATATAAACTGAATAAAATACAGCATAATATTATAAGTAATGTGTAAGAGTGAGTGAGATTCCAAAGATACAAAAATATCGATAAAGTAAATTAACACTTTTTTGCCTCTTCTGTACTTTTTCTTTTTCTCTTTGCCATTTTTGATTGCAAAGAGATATTGCAAAATTTATAGGTGTTGATCGGTTAAGACACTTGTTCAAACTTTCTCTCTCTCTCCTGCGCACATTTGCTTATACGCTCGATCGTATAACAACAGCAAAAAAATATGGGAGTACAATTCATTTGGATGCACTTTTTATACACTTCATATAAATTCCAATTTAATTTCTTTTTCCTCGGTTTGCTCGCTTTGTGGATGATGTTATATTCTGATTCAGATTCTTTACTTTTATGTGTTTTTTTTCGGACTTATGCCAGGAATGAAATTTTCTCTTCTTTTTTCTACATGATGCCGACAATAATGTAAGTTTTTTTCATATGAAAAACCATTAAACTCTTTTTATTGCAGTTTAAAGCAACAACAAGGGGAAAATTAAAAAGAAAATGGCAAAACAAGGCAATGAGAGGGAATTTCTCTTGGCATGTTCTTTTATGAGCTCTCGCTCTTTTTTTATTAATATCGAATTAACCCGAAAATGCTGATATGTAAATATGCATGTACTTATTTTAATCTGTAACATAACACAAAGAAATGAAATTTATGATGTTTGCATGACGAAAATGAGATCAGTATAGGAGAAATTTATGAAAACCTTTTGGAAAATTCTGCTTAACTTGTTGCTGTCTTTTGAACAAGCCTAAAACTGTATACGCAGCAAAATAATTTTCTGTGAAATTTTTAATAGCGCTATAAAATGTAATTAACAAGTTCTGCTTTGCTCTTTCTCCTTATAGAGCTGCAGAAATTATAATCGTTTGATGATTCTCTTTTCATTATTTATTTATTTTTGCCATGTCCCTCAAAAAGAATTAATTCTTTAGTTTCTCTTATTTTTGTGGCTTTTTATAGTACTTATTATTATTTTATTATTGTGTTCACTGACGATTCCAATCGACTGTAATTAAGGAACATTTTATTAACATATGAACTCGATTTTACAATTTTTTTAAATTCAATTCCCTTTAACGCATTCAACTCTCAAGTAAGCTAACATAATAAATCAATTGTTAAAAATTTCTAGAACACATGCTCACCGTCGACTCCTCTATAAACATTATGTTTCTCATTTATAACAATAATGTGCTTTGTAGTTTTATAAAATTGGCTCGCTAATGCCTCGAAGACATTTTTCTCGACTTGGGAAACTTGCACACAACATGATGGCCTCATCGTGTGTGCATATGTGCTTCGCTCCTTTTCTTATTGCATCTTCCAAATTTATTTTTTTTTGCTCTTGGAAGCGAAGTATGAGATAAAATTTAATTTCCTCTTGCCGATGCTTTTCTACCTCTTTGTTGTTGCTGTCTCTTCTTATGTGTGTGCCTTGTTATCATTTTTTATTTATTTTTTTTCGAAAGGCAATTTTTTTTGGCTTGATGATTGGTGTATTGGATTCTGTTTATCAATTTTTTAGTTCATTCTTCTCTCTGGCCCTTCTTTTTTTCGTTATGAAAATTTATGTGAGCGCTAAATTGTTTTGAGCCTTTTTCTCTCGTTCTTTATTCTCGGGTGAATGAAAAAAAATTGCAAACAACAAAGGGTGTGCGACTTTAATATTATATGGCGCCTTAATAAAAACTTTGTTCTCGTTCTTTTAATTATCAAAAAATTTGCAATAAATATTTTGTCACCTATTATTAAAGAACTCATGGAAAGAAAATGCAAGTTAGAGAAAACGAACTTTATCAGGAACTTCTGAAGTATTTTTATTCCTGGTGCTTATTAAAACTCTTAATATCTTCTTTCCTTTATGTTGTGTTTTCTCAAGTACAGTCAGTGCAATCTCACTTTGATATGCTTGTAAATGCAACTTAGATGACGACCAGTCCGAGGGTTATAGGTCATTTAATTTTCAACTATATTCACTCTTGCTCAGTATGTATTTTACTAATGACATTTTGCGACGACGACGATGATGAGTGTTCATCAATAAATGTACTGTATGTGTGGAACAGCATATCATGTATACAGCTACAAAGCTATAGAGAAAAAATTGCCCACAATATCTTTTTTATGGTCGCGTAATTCTTTGCTATTATATTGCAAAGCTTTTCCTCTTTGCACGGTGTTCTTAATTGTAGGCTTTAGTTCATTAAACTATTATGGCTATACATACAATCTCTTCACTATCTTTTTCCAATATTGCATTTATTACGATAATAATTATGATGAGATGCGAATGTATGATGACGAACAAGGAGTTCAATCATCATAAAAAAGTTTAATTTTTTTTAGCACACAATGATAGATAATTATGACATAGAAACAAGATCTCATCAGCTGTGTGCATCTAGTTTTCACCTAATTACCATAGTCATTATCATTAGTTAAAAGAATATTATTCTTTCTATAAACCAAAATTAAAATGAATAAATGTGATGAAAATAAAAAGAAGAAATTCCCGCATATGAAAACCAAGAATATGAGCACATATATATCGCATACTTTTTTATGATGTGTTTGTTTTTTTATTTTTATGCCTTTTCTTTCTTATTGCTTATGAGAGGTCTCTACAACAAGAATAAGAGAAAGAATGATGATGAAGCATATAAAAAAAAATTGTATGAGCAACCGAATCCAAGAAGAAGTGCAAGAGAGAAATATCATATGCAATATTTTTTTTTTGTGTATTGCTGTTAACCGCTTATCGTTTTATATTCTCTCGCTCATGTGCGTTGTTTGTGCACATACAGGCACATATTCTTCTTTCAAGATGAACAATACACACTGGTGTGTTTTGCAAATGAAAAATTGGTCAGCAAAAAGGGCAAACTTTGAAATTACTATTATTATCCAGTTTTTATTCGCTCTCTTTATATATTTATATATATACTCTCTTTTTTTGGCAACAACACATAAATTTTTGACTTGAAAGAGTGGTGAAGATATTTGTAAGCATATATCTTTTTTTATGAGGTATGTACCTCTATACTTATTGCAATTTTCAATGCAATTGTTGTTAGCCGTGTGCATTCTTCGAGTATGCGTCAATCTTCAAATTAACTACATCAACATGAAATTTCATGAGTCTCGTTATGCTTCTCCTTTTTTCATCTCTTCTTCCTTTGTTGCTTTTTAGTGCATTTTTGGAACAACAATGCAGCTTATAGTTTCACTTTGATCAGCTGGCTCACGGCTCACGGGTGAGGGATGAGATCTCGAAAACTACAATAGCTAGAGACTTCCGGTTTTTTGTGTCTGATTTGTGCTATCGAGTTATTGGGAACAATTATAATTATAATGCTGTCACTTTTTGCATTAATTAGGAAATTACGAATTTAAATTTCCAAATTGAAAAATGTAAACAAATTTTTTGGCGCGAAAATGATTGCAGCGCCACCAACGGCAAATATTTAAACTACAAATATTTTGAATATTACTCAACCGTTACTTTCATGGAAACAAAATTTATAATAATATTGTGTAAATTCAATATCAATTAGGAACGCTCGTCGTACTTTCATTAATCAAAATTTTGTAAATGTGAATCCCTTATATTTTTAAGTTTATTTTGATCAAATTATTTTAAACTGTGAATTTGTTTCTCAAACGAATCTAATAATTCTGTAATTTGTTAACATACACTGATCTGGGCACAAAAATGCGCTTAAGTGTCCCTCTACTACGCACGGACACTTTCCATGTCATTTTTTTGGTATACAACAATTTCAATCTTATTTTTGCCGATGAACTTTATATATGTATATATATATATGTTTGTGCATACACGCATGAATTTCTTTTAAGCATGGAAAATTCATTACAATTGATGATGAGCTATAAAAAAGCATTTGTGCATTGTGTGAACGAGACTCAAATTTCATCAGTACTGCTGTTAAGAAGTGGCACTTTTCATCAAGTAGCATATGAAGTGTGTGTTTGAGTACTTACTCATTCTTTAGTAATCTGAAAGAAATTTCGTGTTGTTTACATAAATAAGTAAAAGATGTTGAGAGATTTTTGATTGTTATGAGTGAAGTTCAAATTCAAATTTCTCTCCCGCAATGAAATGAGAACGATTTTGAATGCATCATAGCGGTTGTTTGTGGAGTTGCAATATAAATTATAAATATATGTATTTATGCATAACGCACACAGGAGAGTGAAAAGAAAAATTGCTGAAAATGAAAAATGAGATTTATATTTTGATATGGTTATATATGCTTTCTTATGCTGGTTTATTATTCGTTCTTCACAGGCTGTTCTTATTGTTATTAAAGAAATATGTGATGAAGATTATTTCTTAATTTAAAGTAAGGAAATTTTTTTCGCATCGGACACTTGCTGCTGCTATTACTTCTTTCGAGAAAAGTTTGAAGGTCAATGACATTGGAACATTTTCATTATAATTAGGCTTGATTTCACTAGGTTTCAAGCTCTCTCAATAAATCAGAGAGCGCAGGTCATTAATTAAATGTGATTTAAAATTATATTCACATCAGCCCAAGTCTTTTTTCACTTTAATGCCATTCATTTCCTACAAATCCGCACAAATTTAGATCAAGATCTTCAAATAGCATTTTCATCGAGTGATCTCAATTACATTTTAACAGTGCCGTTGAAAAAGAAAATAGCAAGAGATTGAGATTGTTGGAGATATGTGTCTGTGGGTAGTGAAAGAAAGACATTAGAAATCGCGCATATTTAGGATTTAATTATCAATTTTTACACACAACTGCCGGTTCTTTAGTAAGTAATTTACAATATTTACTAGTGGCATGACCATCAATTTTTAAGATTTGATAGTGAAAACAGAAATTAATAAATCGAGTCGAGAGTGCGAAGATGATGATGATGGAGCTGTGAAAAGAGGGAGTGGGTGACTGGTCGGCACAAATATAAACTACAATGGACGAAAAAAAGTTTGCTGAATCATGATAATTGTACTATAAAGGAAACGAATATTAAGGTCTATGTTGTTTGATCCATGCTGTGTTTTTTTTTCTTTTCAATCACTTTTTATTATAACAAGATGTTTTAAGTTGTGGTTAGGAATTTGAGTTTGATTCAAGGTCGAGATCGTGTGTACTTACTGTTTTTTAAATGTCTGTCGATTTTAATTTTCTTCTAAACGGAAATTTAAACATAACGCTTAAATTGCGTTTAATGTCATATAATATTGGAATATAATGTAAAGAGAAAGGAAGAATAATTAAAATATCTCTCTCTTTTGCTTTCATCGTCTTTGTTGGCTAATTCTTGCTCGTATTCATGTTGACAATAATTCATGCCCGCAAGATTCAATCTGGTGAGTGCAATTGAAAAAATAAATTACATTTAGACGGCGAAGAGAGATTGTTCACCTCCAATCATGCTGAGATTTTCTCATTTAAAGTAACAGACAACTTTTAAGAAAGAAGAAGTGCCATAATTTACAATTTCTCTTCTCTCTTCATCTTGCATGTAGACTCTCATGAAATTTATATGCTTTGGCATACTGGTAATTTCTCCTATCGTATGTGTAAGTAAGTAAGCTTTTTATCTGTTGAGATTTGCGATCCTTTGAACTGAAAGAAACAATAAAAATCATTTACGCCATAATTAAAATTAATTTCAATTTGTTGATGCGAGTCTGTTAATGCTGTTTGTAGTGAAAAAAATGCAATAATTATGTTGTAGCGAAATTCCTTTTTTCAATGTTATTATATATTAAACGGCTTTTTATAATTAATTAATATACAAAGACAATTTCAAGAAAACCTTGAAATGAAAAAAATTAGATTATGGTTTATTTTATTTTAAAACTATTAAAAATAAGCTGAAAAAAACAATGAGTGAAACATAACTTTAAACATAATTCTTTTAAATCAAATGAATAGCTATAGTTTGGTTTCTCTCGATCTCACGCAATAAATGTCTTGTGGTGTGTAGCTAATGCGTGTTGAAAAGGGGGTATGGACACTGGTTTTAGTAATTAATCGGAGATTTGCTTAGCGTATGATTAATTGAGTCTATGTTTCTTACAAGTTTAACTATATATGAGAAACTAAAGATTGTATGTTTTTTGTATTGCGAATTGACAGATTTTTAAATATATTATTGATGAATGAAGTGCGCACATACCACTGAAATTAATCTTCATTCATTGAGCAAAAACCAAATCGAGCTTCGACCCTGAAAGAAAAGAAACAATCGAGATATTGTCGCTATGAAATAATACGAAGAAAAAATCCATTTGGGCCGCGTTCTTGACTTTCACCTTATTCCATGCTGCCGTTGCTAAACGGTTAAATATAAATTGATTAAATTAAATTTCAATGCTGTTACGGTTGAATTGAAGAAAAAGAGGAAAAAGAAACAACAATTTTTCATAATTTTTCAACATCAAAATCTCATTTTTTTTTATTTCTTAAAAGTTTTACAATATATTTTAATTAAATTATTTTATATTTTTCATAACTTTTTCTCATTCTTTAACAAACAAAAAAAATAATAAAAATATTTTTTTCTTGATTTGTGGTTTTTTTTCAAGTTTTTCTCTTTCACTTTCTGTTTCTTAGATTTATTTAGTGTTCTCTTAATTTAATTTATGTGGCAAGCTTTTAGCGAACCTGCTTTTCACTTTTTTTTCTATCTCTTAATTTTGTTGTCTTACTGCAACATTGCAACACGTACTGTTGTTTGAATTTATAGCAAGTACAATAAGAAACGCTTTAAAGTCACTTAATCGATTATGTACAGTCTTAAATTATTTAATTGAATGTCTCTCTCTAATTGTGTGTATATAATGAACTTTGTTGAAATGTAGTTTTAAAAATATATTACGAATCTCTTTTTGTATTTGCCTTTATGAAATCTGTGCAAAACAAAGTATATGAAACAATTTTTTTGTTAAGTGTCTTGTTATATGTCTCATTCATCTAAAATTAATTGCACCCCCTATGTAACATTCATTCTCGTTTTGAGATTAAGACAAACATTTTATCTCGATATTAATTAAATCTATATACAAAAAATCTTTCTGGCTTAAAAATTAGTATCACATTATTAGGCAGATTTCCTCGCAATTTTTTACTATTTTTAATAGGATTTTCTTTTTAACGTAATTAATTATACTTTTGTGCTTCAACATGCTCTAAACGAGTTTTATTGTGTGACAGTATGTGTGTTTGTTGAAAAGTTTTAATTTAATATGAAACAAAAAAAATTAAATATGCAGACGGTGAAGTCTGAGGAAAGATGTGCACACACTAACTCAATTATAACTTGAACTAATCCATCAACCATGCTTTAGTGTTCATATCGTACTTCACTATAAAACTATGATAGCTCAAATTGAATTCTATTTGAATTTTAAATTATTTAATAACTAACGAGAACGATACGAGTGTGCGTAAAAAATTGAAAATTTTACGGCAAACTGGAATGTGCATAAAAAAGCCAACTCATAGCATGTGTCGAATGACTTAAGAGAAATAAAAAATAAGACTATAAACCACGTGTGTGTAGATAATTAATAAAGATTTTCTAATTGATTTTTAAATTGTGGCTAACCACAAATCAAAAGAGAAAAAACTTGAGCTTTCATCATAATGATCGATTTGTGCAAAAAAAGCAAGAATTTGCCGCTTTTTTCTATGCATTGTTTCACTCATCGTTAGTCAGTTAAGAGAAGAAATTGAATTTTATTCATGATACACTTTTCAAGAAATTTGTTCTTAATTGCCTCATTGCATGATTGATTTACTTGTTTTCTCATCTTTGCTGCTGTTACTGCCGCTATTGACTCTTTTACTATAATATATTTTTCTTTTCTCTTTTTATTTTTACGGACTTCATGGTACATGATTGGATTTTTATATTCATCAATTTCACTTCAGCATTCTTCTATGTATTGTCTACATTGAAGCGGTCTTGTTGATCGAATAGTAAACCAAACTCACACACTGTAGCATATCGGCACATTTTTTTTCTTTCTTCGTTCTGTCTAGTTCATTAAGCTCTTTTTAGCTGTATGTGTTTCACCATAGAATATGAAAAGATTTTATTTTTGGAATGAAACAACATTATAAGCACACTCATTGTTTATTGAAAAACACCAAATGTAAGAGAAAGAAAAATCAATTTTACGCTACTTTTTTCTTCTCTCTTTCTTCAAATGTAAAAATCGATTGAAAAAAAAGTATTGTAAAGAAATAAAGTTTTTTATTTTTATAATATTAAGAATAAGGCAAAGAGTATAAAGAAGAAGAAATGGTTTTTAGTTGTGTATACAACAGCATACAGCTTTTTTTTGCTTCATTGAAAAATAATTAAAAAATTAGTACGGTGATGCGAGCGAAATGGAATAAGAAAAGAATTTGTGTGTTCATTCATTCATAGAAATATTTTCTATAAAGAATACTCGATTGAAGTGAAGTGAGGCAATTGAATTAAAACTTTGATGTTCATTCAACAAAAGAGAGAGAGAAAAATTATTCACGGTTTGTTCATCATACAATTGCACAAATCAAACCAATTGAAAAGTCATAAAAATCAATTTCTTCTCTTGCTCATCATAACAATAATTGAAAAATCTAGATTAAATTTTTGTGGATTAGTGGTGTATTCATGCTCATGCACTTCACCGCGGGCGTGTTATGCAGATATATTAAATGCTCAATTCATCTATGCAAATGAATATGAAAATGCCTCACCGACTACATGCGGTTGAATTGCATAATAAATAACCGTTTTTATTAAATGACGAGGAAAAAAAGAGCCATTGCAATATAATTTTAATATTAATTCATAGCATTTTTTTAATTTAATTTCTTTTTAATTTGTTCCACACACGCAGCTTTAGCCACAACTTTATCAAGAGCATTTTATGGGATTTTTAACTTGCTTTCTCATATAAATACAAAGACATATATATAAGTAAAAAATGCAGAAAGTGACATTGAGTGAAAAATATAAGATATAAAAGTATGTTTTGCTAAATCAGAAAATTACACAACGCTAAGCATGTTGAGCATGTTTGAACCAATTTTCATATATGCATAATATTGAAACTGATAGAATGACATTCATGATTTACTTACATAATATCTTTCTCGTTTTTTAATATTTTTTAATCGTTCAACTCACTTGATTGGGGGTATTAAATTATTTTTTTTTATTTACATTATTTTAATTAATTCCTAACTCATTTTGACAGCATAAATTCATTTAATCTTTTCAATTCCTTTACACAACATCACTCATTATTAAGACAATAAGTAATATATATTGAGCACTGTTAGGATAGACACTTCTCAATTGATTGTTTCACCTTGAAATTTAACTACACACAAAAACCTGCCCCGCTAGACATTTATCTAAATTTATTACACCTATCTAAATATGAATTGATGTAAGATTGCGCTGAGGACTTGGATGATGGTGATTGTTATGAAGATTATTTAGATGGAAATTTTGACAAAAGTTTTCGGGGTCATGATGAGATGACGTTGTTTGTTGTTGTTGAGTTTGCAACTGAGCATTACGATTTAGACTTGGCAAGAAAAATTTAAACTTCTCCCAAAACAACTTTTCGTTCCATCGTAAAATGAAGTTGGTCTTGAGAATGAGCTTGAGCTCGGGATCAAAGTTTTTATTATCGAAATTATCAAGGAACACAATTATGAGCTTCTTTCGCTTCTTTGTCTTAAGTATTTCATAGAAAATTTTCTTAAACTCAATTTTCTTCCATTCGTTCTTAAGAAAGTTCTCTGATAAAAAGAGAATAATTTTCTGCGAATTTTCCGAATTCTTCAATATCTGTTCATTGAAAATTGAAAAATCGTGGAAGAAGAGAAAGAATTTATAATAATTTCCTTCTGTTTCAAAATGCTTAAGGAACTCATCGAGCAAAAAATTTTCATCCTTTTTACTAAAAACTAGAAATCCATCAAAGAATTTATTCTTATCATTACGCTTCTTAAAGAATCTCAAATTGAACTTTTTATAGCAACAAAACATTATGTGTTGATTAAAAATAAAGACTAGCACGATAAGGAAGAGACAACAGAGAAATACAATGAGAAATATTGGTAGATTCTTTTCAAAAAAGAAAATATTCTCAAGTGCCAGCTTCTCATTGCAAAAGTTTGTCTCGTTCATAACATAAAAGTACTCATGATAAGTTTGATTTGGATGGCACTTAAGTGAGTCACGATAGTCAATAGCATGATGCACCTTGAGACTTTTTATAAGTTCACAATCGCATTCAAGAAGATTTTCGCTAATGTCTATTTGTGCGACATTTTGAGGCAGAAATTGAAGATTGAGTGTCATAAGCATGTTGCCATTGAGCTTGAGCACTTGCAGCTGACGTAATTGTCCAAATGTTTTGCGCTCAATGAACTTTATATGATTGTACTGTAGAAATAGATACTTGACACTTTCAAGCTCATTGAACTCGTCACCATTGAGTTGTTGCAACTCATTGCTCTTTAAACTCAATAGCTCTAGATGCTTGAGTCCAAAAAACGTGCGATTTGTCAATTGTTGAATATGTGAATGATTTAGATAGAGAATACGTAACGCACGTCTTCCAATGAATGAAAAATCTTTAATCATTTCAAAGTGATTGCCGTCTAGATGGAGATGAGTAGCCTCCATAGGAATGAGATTGGGAAATGATTTTGTGTAGTTGGCTGAAGAACAGTTCACAAAATTAACATCCCAATTTGTATTGTGATAACAGTTACATCTATCTGGACATTTTTGTTGACAATCACATGAGAAATTTTCGCAACATTGACAGCTTTTCATGCACACATTTGTATATTTGCAAAGAAAGAGATTTGGATTCAATTTACGAATTGGAATTTTATTATGTACATTGCCACCGAATAGACACGTCATTTGATCGAAATCGACAATTTTTGGTTGCGTGCGTACAGCATTTGGCAAATTGAATTGCCTCGGATTATCGACATGATTGTGCTGTTGTTGTTCCATTATAGGAGGATAATTGTTATCGAAATCATCCATTTTCTGTGCAGCATACGAGGGATAATTTCTTGAATCATCTACATTTACTTGTTCCTCTAACAAATACGGAAATTGTTCGGGATTTTCAATGTGACCAAATGCAATTGCATTATTTACATTAATCCCACCGCTTATATTGTCCTGCCACATCCATTTTAAGTGACAATCACAAACCAGCGGATTGCCTGCAAGATGAAATTCCGGCAATTTTTCATCACTCTTTGTCGATGAAATTCTTAATGCATTTTCGTTAAGATGTGCAATTCGATTGTGCTTTAAATCGACAGTCTTAAGGAATGACTTCTTGATGAACGTGTATGGAGAAATTTTTTCAATGAGATTTGACTGAAGATAGAGATCTTCGAGATTGCGCGGTAGCACAAAAGCAGAAATTTCGGTTAAATGATTGTAATTGAGATTGAGTGTCTTAAGGTTCTGCGATATTTCATTTGGATTTTTAATCACATTGATCTGATTTTTGGAGATATCGAGGAACTGAAGATTTTTGGGAAAGTTTTCGTAATCAAACACTTCAAGTGCATTTTCAGAGATATTAAGGAAGACGAGTTGTGTGAGGTTCTCGAACATATAGTCAATATTTTTGATTGAATTTCCATCAAGTCGAATTGCCTGTAAGAATTCATTAGCGGCAAATGACTCACGATCAATGTGACGAATTCGATTTTTCGATAAATTAACTATCTGTAGATTCTTTAAATGAACAAAATGATTCTTCTCGAGCGTTTCAATTTGATTCTCGGTCAAGCGTAAGCCGTAAAGATATTTAAGATTTGGAAGATTTTCCAAGTCTGAGAGATTTTTTATAAAATTTTCGCCGAGGTCAAGAAACTTGAGAAATTGAAAATTCTCAACAAAAGTTGGTACACGAAAGAATTTATTGTTGTTGAGATGAAGGTCGACGAGTTTCATAGAATTCGCGACTAAATGCTTCTCAACAGAATAAATTTCATTAAAATCTAGCGATAGTACGTTGAGATTCGTCAACGAGTTGAGAGAAAAATTGACATTTTTGATGAAATTATGTGAAAGAACGAGCGATGAGAGTGATGTCAGATTGGCAAAAGTATCCATCGCAATGCTCTCAATAAGATTGTTCTTCAAGTCGAGTACTTCGAGTGCTGCCAAATCAGCAAAAACTGAATTTTCAAGCGCAGTGAGCTTATTATAGGATAAATCGAGTAGTCGCAAGTTGAATAAATTCTTGAAGGTCATGAAATTAATCCAATTCGATGAGAGGAAATTGGATGATAAATTTAATAGCTCGAGCTTTTTCAAATTAGCAAGTAATTCGGGTGGAAGTATTTTCATTGAATTTTTCTCGAGATTGAGTGTTCGTAAATTTTGCAAATTGTCAAATAATTCTGGTTGAATGCTCTGAATTTTATTCTCACTTAAATCGAGCATGTCCAATTGCTTTAAATTTGAAAACACAAAATTCTCTATGAATGATATAGAATTGCGATTGAGTCTGAGAACTTTTAGATTGACAAAATTTGAGAAGAATGAGAACGGAAGGAAATTGAGTTGATTGTTCGTCAATATAAGATACGACATAGAAAAGACACAATTCTTTATTGGTGTCGAAGAAAATTGAAAGTTTGTCAAATTGTAAATTTGATTTGATGAAATATTGAGGAAACTTAATTTATGAAAATCACAAAAGAAATTTCGATGAAGTTCTTGAATACCGTTATCACTTATGTCTAGACTCTTAATATTTTGCAAATTATCAAATGGCTCATAATCATTTGACGTTCCAAAATCATCCATCACTTCATCATATCGACCCCAAAAAGTTTTATAATTTCGAATCGTAAGACCATTTAGTGACTTTAACGAATTAAAATTTCTCAAAAAATTTCCATCACAATTCTCAAGAAATAAATTTTTCAAATTTTCAAAATTATCAAAAAAATTCGAAGACTTGCTGCCACTATCACCACCATTGGCAAATAAAAGTTTATCACAAATAATTTTTAAATTTTCTACACTTTTAGCGGAAGCTATGGGGAAGGTTTTTGGTAGTTTCTTAAATCTACATGATAGGAGCTTAGTATTAGAAATATTTTGATCATTTGATAATGTCATCAGTAATGACTCATCGATTGTTTCATAACTGCATTCTTCATTCGATGTTGACTGTGCTATTGATGAAATTTTGTGATTCAGTACAAGAATAAGACAGCAATAAATGACTGTCGAAGTCATAAAAGAATATCTTCGATGCTTCATTTTCGATGTGTATAAGAGAGTCTTGTTATGCTGCCGAAACAGTTTCTTCTTCACTTCGATTCGAGTTCGTTGTTCTTGATATGTATGTATATAAATATATTCGTTTTACAACAAGAGGGAAAAAATTATCTCAAGCGTCGCAAAAAAAGTTCTTTTCTCCTCTCTCTTGCTTGCGATGATTTTATTTTCCAATAAAATTGAAAATTTAAAGCATTCTGGCTGGTCATTTGATCGCTTTAAAGCCGGTGCTATAAAATGCCTTATTTGCACAATTTTTTATTCATCCATCTTTTCCCGTATGTTTAATTCTTCTTCTTGTCGCTCTTTTTTTTTGCTTTACTGCTTAGAGCTTTCTTCACTGTTTTTGTGTGTTTATAATATTATTTTTATACTGTTCATTGGACAAGGCGATACAAGAAGAAAGGTCTCTTTTTTAAAGAAAAGTTAAAAATATCAGCGTTGATTAACAATCATCCGATTTACATTTTTTTCTTGTTAAAGTTTCTTTTTACTCTTTGTATTGCCATGAAGTATGACGACAACAACAACGATGATGAGGATGTGAGAGAGATTGAATGAATGTGGAGAATAGCCACTTGTATGCTTTTTATGCTTCTCTCAACTCTCGAAGGTTGTTGTGTTTAAATCCTTTTCCTTTCGTTTTCTTTCTTTTTTTTACTCTTGTTGTGCCGACAACAACAAGTTTCAAGTCTATTAAATTTAATTTTTCTTTTTTCAATGAAAAATGGGATTTTTTTGAGTTTCTCTCTTTTTTATTAATGCGAGTCAGTTGAATGAGAGAAAAAATGATAGTGCGACTTTGTGACTTTTTATCTTAATGTCCAGTGATAATCCAATTTATTGTTTGACACTTTTGTCGATAATGTGTGTATTATTCTTAAATATGTGATGTAAATTGAATAAAAAATTCTTTTATTGCAAATCACTTTCTTTCTAGGCTTTTTATCACTTTTAATAAATTTTTAATTTTTTATTCACATTCAATTTTTTTATTTTTTTTCCTTCAATTGATTTAAATTTTTTTATAAATTTATTTCTTTTTATTTAATTTTTATTCATTTGCCACTTGAGTTATTTTTTATATATTTTTTCATCCGCTTATGTTGATGATAAAATTGCAAATAACATAATCCAATAGGTGATCGTTGCTTAAATAAATAAATCCTTGAAAAATTCTGAAAGGAGTTCTTGCTTCATTGGCATCCGAATTCTAACAAATATTCGCGATAAAATTATCAGTTTCTTAAATGATAATAAATAAATTGTAGAAAAATTGTTTTCTCATAAGAAGTTTTTTTTTCGCGTCTAAATTCAGCAAGATCTGCTCGAAAACTAAAGTGTTGATCATGCAAGATCATGTTGCTGCTACTTTATAGTTGCATTTAACATTAAAAACTATAAGAATTATTGTGTAAAACATTAATACTATTATAAATTTCAACTTTATTGTTGAATTTTCAATGTTTCTTGCTTGTTTTAAAACATTCCAAAACAATAATGAACAATGTTTTTTATAAACATTAATACTAATGTAAAATTGAATGCTTACGAGTGAGAGAGAGAGCGATCAAAGAAATTATGCATAAGAACTGATCTTGTTGTTGTGGTTATGTTGTTACTCTTCTTTTTCAACTATTCTCATTCTTTTCATCTTGTTGTCTAAAACCAGTTTTCTCGAATGTTTCATCGTTCGAGCTCGTTGAATTATGTTCTTTCGTTTCTTTCTCTTCTCTTGAAAAGCCAGTGACTGATGATGAAAAAAGAAAAATATAATACAAGAAAAAGAGTTGTGTTGTTTCAAGAGAAGAGAATGATATAATTGCTCCCTATAATAATTCTTTACCTGCGTTCTATGTGATATGGTGCTCTTTAAGAAAAAAGAAATTGTTTTCATCCATGCAACTCTATGCGAAGCGATTTAATGCAGAGAAGAAGAAAAGAATTAAACGCGAGAGCAGAAAGAGAGAAAAACAGGTAAAAAAAGGTACAGCATAGTTGCATGTAGTTAAACAACAAACTACGCTTGTGGGCTCCATGGAGTTCTTTATTATAACTCTTTTTTTCGCAATACCACAACTTGCCTATAATTCTTCAATATCAACACAATGTTGTCATGTCATTAATGCGGTGTGTGTACTCGATGTATGGGAGAATGCAATAAAAGAAGCAAGGCCTCCATTGACTTGTCTGAGCTGCTCTTTATTTAATCACGTATTTGTTTAAGCATTCTGATGAACAGTAATAGTAATCAACTTGATGGAAATGAGAAACGTCATTTACGATGAGAAATCATAATTTTTTTTCTTTCATTTTAAAAGAGATGAATCAATGAAAGTTTTATCACATCTTTGTTCTTTAATTTGTTTCCATCTAAACAGTAAAAATCACTCTTTGGGAAGTGAAAATATTTACATAAAAATCTTTGTTAAGTTGATTTTTCGCGTATGTAACAAATGAGTGGCTTTTTTGTTTAAGTTTCCTCACTCTTTCATTTATAATTTTTAGGTTCAATATTTGATTAACATACATTGACTGTGACTTTCTTGGAAGTAAAAATTAACAGAAAATTTTCTACGCTGGTGGCTGATTGTTCATGGCATTTTTTTTTAATAGATAAATTATGAAATATATTCAATTGATCCTTTAAATTTTGAATTTAAAAAATGATTTATTTTGACATTCAAGAATTCAACAAACTGTAAAACTCCTCACTTAAAAAGAAATTTTCATCCCACTGGGAACATAATACCCAAAAAAAATCCACCGTGATAAATATGATTCGTGGTCTCCAATTTCTTTAATCGCGCAAAAAACAAACCGTGCTAGCAATATGGTCAAAATATTTCAGGTCATATTTTTTTTTCTTAACTCTCCTCTACATACGATACGGAATTATAATTAAGAGACTTTTCTCTTCTCTTCTATGTCTCTCTTTCTATCTATTTCTCGCGTTAATGTGGGATATTGTCAACGATGAAAAAAAGAGAAGTATTAGGTTTCATACTCTACGACAATGAGCACAGCAGTGCGACGACAAAAAATTATAACACTAATTTTAAACACACAGCTTTGATTGCGCGATAGGCATATTTGAAAGGAGCGTTTGTCGTTGATCCATCATTGAAATCTTTTGTTTCTTACATATATTTTTCTTCAACCTAAGGTGGATTTTATTTGTCGCGCTAGATCTCAATTCTTTCTTCTTTTAACACTTTAATAAGAAATTGTTGCTTTCTAAGTTAGTTACTTGGGGGCCTCACTCGTTAGTATAATAACTTTTTTTTCGGGATATTAAAGTCAACAAAAAAATTGTTGTATGTATATTTTTCTTTTTATATGTTTTTTTTTTCGTGAACAAACGAGTGAGCAATAGCAAAAGCAAGAGAGAGAGGAAGAGGGAGCGAAATTGAATTTGAAATTCTAATTTTATTCTTTAAAAGAAACTGTAAAATATTTTAAAACTAGATTTGGATTACAAAATATACATAGTTGATGGCAAATTCGTGAATTTTATAATAAAATACAATTTAAAATTCAATTGAAAGTGTGAATTGAAAATTCAGTTAATAATTGTTGTGAGAATGCATGTGATTGAATTTTTTTATGTCTTTTCATGTGTCATTAATTTTTATATTTAAGTCAAAGAACCGCGTTAAAAGTTTATTTTCTTGTCTGTTTGTAAGCAAGGTGTCATTTTTAGTATGAAATTTTTATTAAATAAAATTTCTCAACAACTAAGTAAATAGCAGTAACTAAATCAAAAGATGAAGAAAAATTCCATATGTAGTTTTTAATTCAATCTAACATGTACATCACATATTTTACAATTATTGCAATTGAATAAGGCATTTAAAAAGAGGAGACTAAATAACAGAGAGTCAAGAGTTGTAAACATAAAGTGTATCAACATATTAAGCAGAAATATAACATGACTTTCAAATTAAGGCGAGTGAACAAGCCAACGAGAAAGAGATGGCAAAGAAGTGGATGGCTTAAATGCAACACACGCGCAATGCAATTTATTTATATGCGCTTATACAATGTATAAGCTTTAAATCCGATTCAACATCATGAACAGTCCAAATGGAAGTGAAATAAGTAAACGAATGAATGAAATGGACGAATTACGTAAATGCCATTTCCCGCATCTTTCTCTTTTACTCGCACTCCCAGTATGCGCAAATAAACAACACGATTTGTTGTCATAAAAAATGTGAGCGAATTGCATGCGTGTGAATTGCAGTGTTGTAATAATTAGAAATGTCTAGGCAAAGCGTTGACTGAACAGACAATATCTCGAGGTAAGCATTCATTCACATCATCATCATCCCTATTCTGAGGTGTTGATTCTTGGTTGTTTGAATTCTTTTTGCCTCCGGTTACAATTACTACAATCTCTTATTTTCTGCACATATTTGCTTCGTGATTAAAATTTATTTAATGCCATGAAAAGTGATCGCGCCTCTCTTACTCACTCACTCACAGTCAGCGAGCTATTTAACATCTCGTGATGTATGAAATGATTAATAATGGAATGTTAAAGCGATTGTACTAATGGCAATGTTCATTTTAATGTCATAGATGAAAGGATGATTCTTATTTAGAATAATAAAAATACAATCTTACAAGTAGTTGACATTCGCATCATAAATTTTAAATAAAAATGTAGCTTTTGTGAATTATTGCAAGAAATTCCAACTGCTGTTGAAATAAAATCAACTTCATGATCTTTCTTAATTCATTTAAACATGAAAAGTTCCGCCTTAAAAAGCGCATTTTTGGTGCCTATTATGTTGAATTACAGTTTAACGTTTGAAAAATAGATTTACAGTTTAAAATAATTTGATCGAAATGAATTAAGAATATAGGAAAAATCATTTTATAAAATTTTGATGTATGAAAGTACGGCGAGCTTTTTTATTGAAGTATTTACCAGAGTCCGAAACGGTTACAAATTTAAAATCCTAAACCTTTCTAAAAATAAAAGCCTAATCTTAAATTTTAGTTGGTTTTCCAAAATTTCTTGAATAAGTTTTAGTTGATTTCTAATTATTTTCTTTCAAACGATGCTTTTCTCTTACAATAAATTTTGTAATTGAAAATAACTTGTTTCAAAATATTTGTTGTTTGCCGTTGGTGGCGCTGCATTTTTTGCGCGACAAAAAATTTTTGTTTACATTTCAATTTGAAATTTAAATTCGTAATTTCCCAAATTATGTTACTAGTAACAGGAATATAACTAAGCGTCGCCGGAATAAAACGTGCACAAATCAAACACAACAAACCGGAAGTCGCTGTATTGTATTTTCGAGATCTCGCGCCTCAGCCAGCCAGCCAGCCAGCCAGCCAGCCAGCCAGCCAGCCAGCCAAAGTAAATATAAGCGGCATGTTGTTCCAAAAATGCGCTAAAATATTAAATTGTTTAACCCATCTCTTTCTTATTTATTTATATTATTCCTTTTCTATTACTCCACTCCTTTTGCTTTTCTGTAATTCTTGTTGTTGTTATTCTTCATTGAGTCCCGAAATGTTGTGTTTGTATATATATAAATATTGTTATTATTATTACGCGAACAACGAAAACTTGTTTCGTGGTAAATTCTTACTCTATATGCACATTCCTTCTTTCATTTTAAAAAAGGCATTGCTAAAGAATCATTGAACGAAATTTTTTCGTAGAATAGAGCGAAGTGCAATGCAAAAAAACACAGGGAGAGTATAATAAAAACCGACGGTATTCAGTTAAAAAAACGTTCCAAATGCAGACCACATAACAAATACACAAAAAAATATTTTCGTTTGGGCTGGAATTTTTACGGGACAAACAATGTGTCAAAATGCAGAATGAGACACCTATAAGAAGTAAAATCATCAATAAAGTTTAGGTTTCAACATGTTGTCTAATAATAATTTTTGAAGAAATAATACTCAAGACTCATTTATGAAAAGACACAGACAAAACTTAAAAATAATAGGTATTTCTTCTACTGTTGGTCACAGTGCGAAAGATGAAAAAATTTCCATTTTAAATAAATTTTTCTGTATGTAAAAAAAACATGACAAAGAGATGAGAAATGCTTATGTCGGTGTCTTCTTTTTTTGTCTAATTTCAAGGAGATGCGACTTTTGTCATTTGATAGAGTTAAACATTGATATTGTCACTAGCCCTTGTATTAAATAAGTCTCGAATTAAAGAGACTAAAGAAGAAAAATGTCAAAATGAAAATTAAAATGAATAAAAATCAATAAAAGAAATTTGAATAATTTAATTCATCGAATTTTTTCAGTCATCATTGAAAACAACGAAAATGCGAGAATGTCCAAAAGATCAATAAAAATAGTTTTTATGGTACGGAATCAATATTTTATTAAAATTATTTATCTTTACAATCTATATTGATATATGACACAACGTTAAGCATCGATTTACACACATTTGCCTTCTTTAAAATGCATTTCTGTCAGCATTGTTTAGTCAATGAGTCGCTGCTTTCACATTTTGACCTTCATAATGAATTGCTTTAGCTAATGTTAATTTCTATTCAGTAGCATCACTTGATCAATGGATTGATTTATTGAATTAGCAAAAAAGCAGCAATTGAATCTTTTTAGAGAGAATTTGTAAAATCAATTTTCGTTGGTGTTGATTTAAATTTTAAATTAGATTAAAATAGAATAAACAAATTAAAGCAAAAAGCTTCGAAATGTTCTCTCTTCTATATTGCGCTAAGAATGAGAATATAAAGCAAAAAGAAGAGAGATTTTTAGAGAAATAATCATGTGGACTGTGTGTTATAAATATATCACTCACGTTTAAAACTATAAATTTTCCTCTAAACAAGCAATCGAATGTGAATGAGGCGAGGAGAAATGAGAGCAGAAAGAAGAATCTGTCGTTTGGGTAAACAAAATTAACAAGAAATAAGAGAGATAGAAATTCTTGAAACTATCTTTGAACTTGTTTTGATGCCTCAAAAATGGTCATTTATCTATGAGATGTGTGTTTCTTAATATGGAGATTACGCGTGTGTGTGCCTCACTAGTTGATCAATAAAAAAATGTGTGTAAAAATGGATAGAGAAGAAAAATCTTAATTAATGATAAGCAACATTGTGCAGATGTTGCCAGTGGCGGCTTTTTAGTGATATAATCAAAAGATAAAAGGTGTGCACACAAATGAGTTATAAATTCTCTTATTACACATAGACATTTGATGAAAAATGGTAGAGTAAGGCAAGCAATAACAGAAATAAATGTTAACTAGAGCTTGTTGTCTTTATGATAAGGCACGATCTCAATTGTATAGTAAAAAGAAACGGAGGAGCAAATTGGCTTTTAAAATGCTTTCCTCCGTTATTACCGTAGCAATAAAAAGTATAGCAGCCATCAACTAGTAGCTAGAAATGCCTCCATCTGTCATTCATAACATAAGTAATCCTTTTTTGAGCAATTATTTAGATCATGGATAAGAACGTATGTTTGTTGCAATGTAAACATTAATTTTGCTTTTATGGCCTCTCATAAACTCTATTAAATGATGATGAACACGTTTTCTTATGATTCTTATAAAGGAAGGCGTCCGAATGAAATCATTAGTCATCATTTTATTGGTTGTTTTTGTCAATGAAATTGCTTTCATCTGTAAATGATTAATTGTGTGGTCAATTTTAATAAGTATAATGTATATTGGTTATAGCAAAAAGTCAACGGTCCACACTATAAACTATATTGTCCCTTTACCTTTTCTAAACATCATAATCATCATCCCTTTTGTGCATTTAATGTCATTGATACTTATATCTTCTTCTTCTTTTCCCTTTTTTTCTTTTTATTACCATTGTTATTAATATGACAAAAATTATTACACATTATATTGTAGTGTAGTTCATGCTGCTTACTTTAGAGACAGCTATTATTGGCAATTTTCAAAACGTAATAATTCCTCATTCTTATTCTTTTGCAGTAATAAATACATAAGAAGAAAGAAGAAAAAGAAAGAGAAAGCATAATGCAATTCCATAAAGCATAAAAGAGTGAAAAATATTATGACAAATTTTTATTATTGTGTTCTCATGTGTGTGTTATTATTATTATTATTATTATTAAAAAATGTTCTTTTGCCGCTTATGCTCAAAAAGCAATAATAATAAAAGAAAGATCCATGGTACAATTGGAAAAAGGGAAGAACATGCTTGTGCTGAAAAGAGAAACTTCAGCAGAATGTTAACAATAAATGATAAATAACAATTGAAGCATCGCTTGGGCAATGAATGAGAGGGAATTGAAGAAATTCAATTGTAACGATTCTTTTTTTTCTTTCTTTATTTTTATTTTTATATGAAAAGAAGCAACAAAAACTGTTCATATAAGTTAATCAAACGTGTTTATTTCGTCGTCGTTGCATGCAACATTTTGATAAATTGATATAATGTTGCTATCATCGTTGAGAGAAGCTGCAGCCAAAACATTTCGGAATTTTCTTTCGCGCTTTTTGCAAAAAAGGAGAGCTCAAAAGAAGAATCAACAGCACCGATCCATCATGTGTAATTTTCAAGTTTCAGATCACTGATCGTGCTTAACAATGAAAAAATTTTCATTTCAGAAACGACTGCGAGTGAGAAATGCCGCACAGCCAAAAAAGAAAGAATTTCACATGATGAGATGTTGTAGGGAGAATTTTATTTTTTTGCAAGACGAAGGAGCGAAATATAAAAAACAAATAACGTAAAAATATTTGAGAAACACGATTGCGGGTATTTTTTATGTATGGACTCGTTTTTGGGCATTGGTGGCCAGAGTTCTCTCTCTCTCTGTCTTGTTATTTGCCTTTCGAGCATCTTGGCTTGAATTTTCGCTCAAACGAGATATGAAAAGAAGAAACAATTAACTTTTTGGATATGTGTGCGCACAAAATGCATTCGTAAATTGCGTGACGGCTGCACTTTTCTTTCTTCACAGTGAGATTGTTTGTTTAGCTTGTTTACGTAAATTTTATAATCAGCCCGTCAATGCAAGGGAAAGAAAGAAACATTGCGAAAAATAAATAATTGGTTGTTGCAGTTAAAGTTCCTCTGTATGTCTCTCTCGCTCGCTAGTGCCCAAAAGCCTCGATTAAATTTTTCGCGGTTCGTAAAATCGCCTTCGTTTCTCTCTGCTTTCCGTTCACATCTTCAGAGAAATAAATAAATATATATTTAATTTTGTGCGATCTTTTAGCCAAAAATGTGTTGAAAGGCATCAGCATTATTGGAATCCAAAAGGAAGGCACGAAATTATTTAAAAAAAAGAGAGAAACAAAATTGGCTTTAGCAAACATTTTGTCGTACCCTCATCATCGTCATAATCATCTATCCATCGAAGATTAGAATATTTTTACTGCATAATAATTTTCTAGTTTTCGGAAGACTTAATACGGCTATCAGTTGGCTGTCGTTGATTAAATTTTATTATATAAGAATTCCTTGTCAAGTTATTACCTATTGCCAACATAACAAGATATTTCCTATCATATGGGGGCGCATCTTGTTTCCTTGACAAAGAATTAATATATTTTTTAGTATTTACGAAAAACGGGCAGATGATGATGATGATCTTTCTCGCTTTAATTCTTTCCCTCACTTCTTCTTTCTCTGCCAAATGAATAAAAAAATGGACATAAAAACTTGTAAAAAGGAATGTTTTGAAACAAATTGATATTTTGCCCTTTTTCGGGGCCACATTCGAAAGAAATACTTTTGAGGGCATTTTATATACATTTTTTTATTTCCTCCTCACATCGTATTCAATTTCAATTCAAAAGAGAGTGATAAAGCAGGTGCAGATTTGCAATGTAATATCCCTTTTTGAATAACACAAAGTGAGAGAACAAGAGTCTTTTAAGTAGACACACATACGAGTCATCATGCTATTGAGGGCCTGAACGAATGACTTGTTTAGGACTACGCTTCCCTTACCGATATAATTACTATGTTCATTAGTGCTCACTCTGCATGCAACATTTAATTCATTTAGAGCAGCAATGTATAGCAAATATGATGGACGGAATCATTATAATTTATTATGGGCTCGCGATACTGACATTTTTTTATAAGAAGAGTATATACACTTTTATTTTCGGTTTGGTAACGAGATAATCAAGTGCCTTGTCAGTGATCATAAAAAGCAATTATGAAAATATTTTTTATTCTCATGATGATACGATAATTTTTTTTTCTACTTGTGCGATGAATTGTAACTTTTTTTTCTACTGTGCTAATTATTAAAAAGAGACCATAACATATTTATTTTCTTGTTGCGTTCAAAGCTATAAAAGTCACTATCTTATGGTTCAAGAAAAGAAATATTTCGCTCATAAATTTTCGAAAAATGACACAAATCGATAATATCGTTTTTGTATCTTTTGTTCTCTCAGTTTCAATAAACTAAAACGATAAAAAAACTTATTAAGTAATTCATACAGGAAAAAAACGGCTATAAAAAGTGAGAAAGAAGTAAATGATGATGACATAAAAACAACACTCTCGCGAACATTAAGATTGAAAACAGATCTTACTTATATGCATCTCACCTCTTCAGCTCATTTTACTATTTACGAGAAGGTTGATGGACTTTTGGTAATAAAATAAGAAAGACACATCATACAATAGAATGCTATTCTGTCTTAAAAATTTTTGCTGCTATTATGGATGTAAATAAAAATGAAAGAGCGAAACAGTGTGTGAAAATGAAAGTATTTTTAAGCCTTGTCGCTTTGCATAACATAAATACTGATCGCTTATTGTCTGATGATCATTTAATGTGATCTTTTTAACTTACTGCAGTATTGGGTGTATGTAATAACAGCACAGGCAGCAATAAAGCGTAAATCATGCATGCTACCTTGAATGTTGAATGAATCCGTATTAAAGCAAGCAAAAATTATGAAGGTGCAAAATACCTCGAATCAGTGATTACATTTAAAATGAGAGTTAAACAGCAACATACATACATTTGCATTTTGAAAAGAACACACACACACACACACAGTGGTCGTTTAATGAAATTTACAAATCTGTTTAATTTTAATATTGGCGGATCGAATTTCTTTCTTTTACTTGTGCTCACAAACCTGCTCTTTCTGTTGCACTCACACACAATTCTTAGGATTCTTCTTTTGCGAGCATTCACTGATTTATGAATGTAATCCCTCACTGCAATGTGGAATTTCTTGCCTTTTTTTATTGAAATTCTGCACGTGAAGAGAGTAATGGGTATCGAAGCGAGCTCGAGATAAATGTGAATATTAAATACTCATTGCCTGGCTGGTGGTAACATTAACATATCAAAGGAGCTCATTTCATTGGCAATTTTTCTCTCTTTCTTCTGTGTCTTCAATGCAAACTGTGCACAAATTACGAAATTAAATTAAATTATGAAAATAATTTTTTTTCTCGTTCGTTCTTTCTCTTTCTCTCTCTCTCTCGCAATGTGATATGCGATGATTATTGAAACATTTTCTGTATATTTAAATATGCATATCTTTCTGGTTGCGCTTCATTTTCACTTCTGTTAATATGTTTCTGCTTCTTCTTAATTGCTGATTATCATGATGCAATCTTTTGTTTGTGATATTAAATATCCTGTACATACAGTGAAAGTTATCATATTTCCAACATGCTGATAATAAACATTTATGAGTAGCTTGTTTTCATATCAGACGAACGAGAGATTAAAAAAAGAATGAGATTGCAATTAACTAATTTTGGCAACAAATTGCACCCGGCCATGTTCATTTTAATTCTTGTTTTCCATTCTGTGAAATCTGTGACGTACATTAATCACATGCAATTTGCACATGGCACATTTCTTTTATTGTCAGCAATTGGTTCGAATTCGGTCGCTGACAACAAGCATATCATGCTAACTACCATACTTATTTTGATGGGTAATAATAACTCTTTAAAAATTACAACTCTGCTTGAAGCCATGTTAAAGAAAGATAAATTTTTGGTAAAATTTTAAGCTTTAAAGCGCTTTTTTAAAGTATAGTTGAGACAAAGTGCAAATTTAAGTTAATAATTTGCAATAGACTCTTTCAAAAAGAAATTATTTTTTGTTGTTCTAAAAAGGATCTTTTGCTTACTCACGTGGTGCTTGAGAAGAAAAAAAACAATTTTTTTGTGAGCATCATTAGCAAGTATGTGTACATTCTTCGTTGTTTTTCGGGGTAGAACAATCAAAAGTTAATGGATAACCAGAGTTATAACAACATGTATTTTTGTGTGTACCTTGTAAAAAACAATATTTAAGGCATCGGTTTGTGTACACACATTGTAAGTGAAATGATTGGTTGTGGAATTCGAGATTCGCGTAAGAATCATTATCGCGCAAGTTAATTTTAGTAAATTTCAAATAATCAACACATTCGCACATTCGAATTGAAGAAACAAAAAAATGAGAGAGAGAGAAAAGCGAGTGCAATTAGTGAACGATATGGTTGAATATATCTCAGGTGGTCGCTTGTTGAAAGGCAGCAATTAAGCTAAACATAAACGGCAATTTTCTTATCTCTATTTTTCTCTCTCATTCTCTTGTGCCTCGTTTCTTACTGTGCTCCGTATTGCATTCAGTTCGATTTCAAGTTTAACACCATTGCAAAGCATTCAAATGAATTAAAATTAAATAAAATTTATGCCGATTGAAAGAGACTCTGCGGCTATATTTTTTTTGCAATTGATATTGATACTATTCTACTGTTGCTCTCAATATGTGAGTAGTAGCAGTATTTTTTTATTGATACTCATTTCCACTCTTTTGAATCTCACGTTGTTGAACCATTTTGAAATTAATTCGAATAAAAATTAAAGAAGAAAAATTCACAGTTTATGTTAAGCACCGCCATCATCATATGTATGTGAGAAATTCTTTTAATTTTATGTATAAATAACGAAATACAAACTAACTAATGGGAGTGAGGAAGAAATAAAAAAATAATTATGTTTGGTCTTGTTCGCATTGTAGAGTGAATTTAATGTTCCGCATGTAATGTCCTAATGTGAAACTAATTTAAACATTGCTGAATTTCTTGAGCCCTATCAATGTGTATTTCCGTGAACTCTAACTCTTACTTACACATGAGGAATCATCTTTCATAGTTCGATGCGCACTCGACTAACAAGCAACAAACTTAGCTAGTTTCGGGAGCTATTTTCAAAAATAATTCTTGCCTTCTCTTTCTTAAATTTTGTTTTATGTGTACAATGAGATAGACAGATAGACAATGGAAATGGATTTACAAGTTTAAAAAAAGAGATGGTGAATGATTCACTGCCTATTAGGTAATTTTTTTCTTTTTTTCACTCTTCTACCACTGCATAATTAATTTCATGGGAAATATCGTTGAACAGTAACTTCTTTGGTAAGAGAAAAAAAATAAATGATTAAGTATGGGGATATTGTAAGAGAGCCACTGACATTTGAAATATTATTGAATTGGCAATCCGCATTGATAAATCATTCATACGAAATGTAAATAGTATTATCATTAAAGATCCTCTCCACGAAATATAAAATGTCATGGATTTTTGTGATTTATCTTTTTTAAGTAACAACTTGCTTTATAGTAATAATCCAAAATTGCATTTTATGTAAACAGCACTATATCTAGGTGTTGCTTGTTTATATTGATTTTAATGTCTTTTTTAATTTTTATTCACGCTGAGTCAAGCAGCTCTCTGAAATTGTAGCTTTTTACCCGTATATTGAATTAATTTTGATAGATTGGAAAATTACCACTGTTTAAGAACAAATATCTTTGATGACCTTTTCTGTGCTTGACATCGCGGCATGCTTCTCTCTCCCCTTTACTCGCGCCTTAACTGTCGTGACGCCATTTTATCGCAAAAAAATATGCTGTTGTATACACATTTCAACACTTTGTAAAAGCATGAAATACAAAACTCACTGTCGACTGCTTATTAAATTAAAGAGAGAGAAAGAAAAATAACATTTAATGAAAAATTTTTAGTATTGAGGCAAAAAAAAAATAATATAAACATCTACCGTTTTTCATGGTCACTGCTAATGCAGCAGCAGCAGCAATAAGTGCAAGAAGTTAATAATAGATCAATAATAAAGTGTTTTTTGAGGGAGCGAGAGAGGAAAATGTTATCCATTTGAGTAGAGAGCTTTTGCGGTATGCGATTATCTAGAGCATGAAGCATATAAGTGAGAAATTTATAAAGTGCTCACTTTAATGGGCTAAATGCCGTGTATCAACATTCTACCATTTTAAAATTGCGCACTCTATAAAATTATGAAACATCATTATATGCTTCTGCATGCCTTCTTCTCCATTCATAGCAATGGTGTGTGATAGTTGTTAGTGAGAGAAATCGTGTATTAGGAAAACATTCCGATTCTATAATTTTCGGATTCCCCTACCGTCACTCTCTTCGCTACATCATTATTTTTCTCTCTACTTGCTTATTTTCTATTGCAGATTTTCTTTCTATTCGAATCGATAATATTCAATTAAAATTTATAGTGAGAAACATCACATTGGAATGTTGTCACAAATAAAATAGTTTCTTGAATTCCTTTTGCATCATCCTTTTTAATTAAACATTTTTTTTGATTCATTATCGACTCACAGTGTTAACTTACTATGTGTATAATTTATTCATTTAATTACATTTTAAGCAGCAAAAAAGGTGAAGATTGTACATTTAGTCACTAATTTCGTTCCTTTTTTATTTCATTTAAACGCTAAACATATACAATTTATAGTTGTAACAATAGAAACGTGCATCACCACCCATAAAGCACCTTCTTTCTATTTCACTTATATTTTTTTTCGTGCGCTGAACATGGAGATGAGTTCCGTATTTCACAGCTCATCAATTGAAATTGCGAAGACAACATCGCATCGTTTTCTGCGCTCTTTTCAATTAAAGATCATTTTTATGTTGGCAGCGGCAGTAGCGAATTGAATGAGAAGTGAAATGAAAGAATGTTGATTGTTGTTTGAATCTTTCCCAAATTAAAAGTCTCGAAAATTGAAATCGTGTCCAATTTACCTGTTTATTGCTGCCCGAGAGTGCCATAAAGTTTTATTGAAATCAACAATCGCATCATAGATATATACTCGATGAATGATGATGAAAATGAAAAGAAGGCAGCGGCAAAAAAATAATAATAAAAATAAAAATTGTATAAAATTAATATAATTAGTTCTCTTTCTCTCTCATTGAATCATTTTTCATTTCAATTCTTTCTCTCTTGCTCTTTTTTATGTGTCGGCGGAATGTGTTGCTTCTTCATTCGGTAAATGAGACATGCACAAAGGCTCCTCACTTATATTGTAGCATTGCACGATTGATTATTATTACTCTATGTGCTTTAATATGACTTAAAATGCTCCTCATGTACGTACAGTGTGTATGTATCATAATTCAATGAAAAATGATCACTTAAAAGGCTTCCATCAGCTACTCATTTCACTCTTTTTTTATCCGCTTCTAGCCTTACATATACGCAAGAAGTTATAAGGATTTTTCAGTTAAATGAAATTGTAGACATTTATAATCGGTAGCTTAAAGCAAATTAAAACACATGCAAAATGAATGATAATTCAATTTCTAATGTAATACATATATTTTTTTGGTGATTTATTAGCACTTTATTCAACCCCATCATCTTGCAATATTCAATGAAAACAATAATAACAATGAAAATGGCTATAATAAATTTTCATATAAAAAAATATTTTTTTATTTCTTTCATCGATCAAGAGCGTGGTATGTTATTATTATGCCCAACCTCCTCCTCTCTCTGTCTGAATATGCCTCGTTCTACTGCTTAGTAATTTTCTTAAATGATGTTTATAAAGAATGATAGAGTTGATGAGATGTATGTTTATGTGCATTTTTCGTCAAATTATAAATAAATAACAATATTGTAATTGTGGAAATAAATCTGTTTTTTCAACAAGATGAATATGTATGTAAGTACTTTTGAAGCATGCATGAAGCCTCTGGGGAAAGACTTTATAGATTGTTAGAAGATAAGTATATGGGCAGGTTAAGCTCTATTCTTACTCACTTAATGATGCAATACACATTCACATTAAAAATATTATTACTGTTTAGAATTTTCAATTGTAATGAATGATAATGATTGCTGTATGACGATGATGTAAATTTTCATCTCTTAGTCTCTTCATTTGCCTCGCCTCTCTTTTGTGAAAATAGCGGAAAATTAAAGATGACAATTCTCAAGTCGCAAGGAAGTAAAATAATTCCATTCATGTTGCTATGGAATTTCATTTTCATTTTCTTTTCTGCAATATTGTGAAATGAAATAAAAAATGCTAGAGACTATGAAGGAAAGAGAAAGGATGGGAAATTTATTATAATATAAAGCAGTAGCGGAATAACAGTTATTTCAAATGACAATAGCATTCAGCAATGAAAAGAGACGCAAGGAAAATTAAGTTTACTCTTCGAGTGTTTGCCTTCAGGCAAGTAGTAGAGATAGAAAAAATGGAAAAGAAAAATCCACTATTGTGTTGATTCTGTAGCTGCTGAATGCTATCGTTATCACACTGACTTAATTGTGTATAATCAGTAAGCAAATAGTGAATGTTGCTGAAACATACAGAGAAGCTCATTTCCTGATAATTTCCGATAGCATTAAAAAGCAAGTGCACTTTTTTCCATATGCGGATTTTCATTTAATTTTCATTTTTCCTCTCTTTATAAAGGAAAGGACAATTGTTTTCATTTTTTAAAGCAACTGAATGTGGCAGTTAAAAAGAAGTACTTTAATACCATGAAGATGAAAATTATAATGATATGAATGGAAGGGAAATTGCATGAGACGGTTCTCATAGAAATTTTATTTTTATTTCGAAAAATGCCATAAAATAGAAAACAATATACAATGTATATTTCATGCTCTTATTTCAATTAGACATGAATATCTTTCTACTTATTCGACTTTAAACTTCAACTCGATCGATTTCACAGGAGAGAGAGAAAGTAAAAAAAATTATGAAGTGAATAGATTCACGATTTTAATGATGTGATGGTGAACCTTTAACACTAGCAACTTACATTTCCAATGCATTTTTTATTATTTCGGTGAAAAATTGTAGGTCAAACTTACAAGAGATGAAACAATAATAATAATCAATATCATTGTGGTTGTTTAAAAAAGAGAAAAAAATGAAGCATCTTTCTTTTTTCGTGGTCTCACAATCTGGTAATTTTTTGTTGTCGATGGCAGTCTACCTAGGATGAATTGAAAACAATGGTAATAATGATCAAAATAATCTGAGAAAGAGTTATGTTATGCGATGGGAATAGGATGAGAGAAGAAGTAAAAAATATACTGATTGAGTGAAAGGGTATTCTCTCACACAGCATCACTCGCTAACATCTCATCATCATCAACAAGATCGATTTCAATTCTTCTTTTTTCTCTCTCAATCGTTTGTGCTTTTTTTTCTTGAAAAAAAAAATCTATTTTGTTTTCAAAAATAATTATCTTCAAGGTAGTGCCTCATTCATCTATCTTTCTCAACTTAACGCCTCGCATTATGCGCGATGATTTGAATGCGCGTTATTTTATTTCGAGAGAATTTCTTACACAAATTATTTTAAAAATCTCTTCTACCTTCCTTTAACTATAATTTGAGATGATTACAAAAATTGCTTTTTATTCTTTACCTGCGCGCTTAGTGTTGTAATATGGAAAAAATATAATGTTATAGAGCCGGAATCAACAGAAAAAGAGAGCTTGTCATGATTGACATGATTGAATTTGAGCTTGATCTTGTGTCAACAATTTTCTAATAATCGGTTATTCCACTCGCTAGCTAGGCTATGGCTTGCTGCCTCAAATATAACTTTTTTTGTTCCCTTATTTCGACACACATATGAATAACATCACGAGACCGAATAAGATAGAGATGAATTTAATGAACGTATATATGTAGAATGAAAAAAAGAAAGACCTTTGAGACAGTTGAATAAGATGAGATAATTTAAATTTAAATGCCAGAATTATTAAATTATATCATCGTCGTTGTCATCGTCCGTCGACATTTTATTATATATTTTGTGCGTCAGTTATTTTTATTCTTATATGGTTATGATGATGATGAGATTATATCTGTAGCATGTGTGATGCAGCCAATAAAAGAGAATAAAAGCATTTTTTATATTTCATAATTATATTAAAATTGCAGTTTTATTTCTTTTTATTTTCCAACTGTTATTGGGGTAGGCTTGAAAGTGTTTTTATTATTGAAGTTTAATTGATAATGTCTTAATGGTATTCTCACGTACATACCAAATCGTCTATTTTAATCCAAAAAGTGTATAAGATCAATTGCCTCGCTCATGCAAATTGACTGTTCAATTTTCGTATTCTGCTTCATTTGCTCATTAAATATTTTTCTCTCAACCATAAATTTCCGTTCAATATATTCATAAACAATTTTCTTCTTTTATATATTTTTGAATTTTTTTCTCTCGCTCTCTTGCCGCGATCTCAACAAGTTTATGATTTATTTTTTATTTCTTTCTCTTTCATTTTATTACTAAATATATTCTTTTTTTCATCTATTCTATTTTCAGGTGAGTGTTTTTCTTCATCATCTAAATAATAATAATAATGAGGTTCACTATCTCAAACCTTTTGATGCTGCTGTTACTGCTCATGATCATTTTTCCTTCCAATTTGAAAAATGAAGATTTTGTTTTGTTTTTATTCTACATAAAGGTACGTAATTGCGCCTTCATATAATTTATTTCAATCAAATTCATCACTACGCATTCTATACGTGTATAAGAGAATTTATCATTTCGTCATGGGGGCTAATGTCAGAGACAGTAAGAGGAAAATTATTTCATAGATAGATGTTTACTAGATCGAGTCGGATTTTGGGATGACTCTTTGGTCATAGCACGCAAACGCAACAGGGTTTGTTGAATCATTAACTATCTTTCACTTCAATGATTGATGCCTCGCTCGATGAGAGAGACGAGCTAAAGACTTACCGTTAAATGCTGTTGAGATTGAAATTGAAATTTGCTGCCTTGAGTGTTCTCTTCGCTCATTAACAACCAACACTGTAATGAGAAGTCATTATTTCAAGGGTGGGATAATTCTCTATATCTATGCATTGCATTGCTTGCTGTACTCTGAATATGTTCATCTTACTTATTATTTTTCTCTTTTTTGAGAAGCATCTGGTGGGTGATGAAGTCCATTTTTAGGCATTGGCATGAATAAACAAGCGTACAAGTAAACGATGGAGTGCAGCGTCCCAAACATTTCATTGCCAATGCCAGTAATTGAAACATAAAATGTAAAAAGTTCATTTATTTTCTCTATAACTTCATGCAAATAGTTTGTTAACATGCATGTATGCATACGAGTGAGCGAGCGAGGTTCACATTTTGCAAAACAAGCAAGCGAAGGAGGCTTAGTTAAACGATGGCATGAGATATTGCGATAGAAGACAACAGAAGAGGAGTAAAATAATCAAACCGGAAAATCTTTCTCTCTCCCTTTCTTTCTTGTTGTCTCCACCATCGCGAAAAGATAAATTAAATGGCATTTTGCGTAATAAATAACAAATTTATGTATATCGAACTCGTTAACGAAAAAAAAGAAATAAGTAAACATACATACAGTCATAAAATGAAAATTTATGCACCAATTTTCTTTCTCTCTCGTAGTCTTTTTTCACATTCGTGAATAACGAAGAAAAATCATAAATTTCGTTCATCGTTTTGCAAAAAGCAGAGTTTTGTTCTCTTTCTTTGCTAATTACATTGAGAGAAAGAGAGAGAAGAAATATATTCAAATTCATTGTCATTGCAATTGTCATTAAGCGATTGAAATTGATCTTATTTATATAGAGTGAGAAAATAATTTTGTTCTTCTTTCTGTTCTTCTATAACAGCAGCAAGTCAATAAAATTAAATTCTTGGTAATTTCCTTTACTCATTTCACCGTGAAATCTCATGTGTTTAGTCCATTAAGCGATGGTAAAGGAATAAATTTTGTGAATTTATTGTGAAATTTACGTCACATGCAAGAAAGACGCTAAAATGAATTCCAATATTTTTTTTGCGCTGCATCTTTCATTGTGTCTCCTTTATTACTTGCTGAATAAATAAATATGATTATTGCCTCGTTTATTCACTCATCGAAATATAAAGCGAGAGAGTGAAATTGGACACAGGAAAGGAGTCAGTCGAAAAATGAACATCATAAAAGAATGAAAATCTGGTAAGAAAAAAGATTTTTAACAAGAATTTTTCGCTGTGTGTTGTTAAGAAAAAAAATTACTCGACTGACGATGCTAAACAAACTATCGACAGACACTCGTATGTGAATACTTTCAGTATAATGTGAAATTTATGATATGGGCATTTCTCAGCTTTGCTTCAATGAAGTCCAATCTGTATGTATATATATATAGTTTTCTTCTTATTTGCGACTGACTGAATGTATTTCTTCTTCATTTTTGCGATGCCAGCTATGGTTTAAAGATCGTAAATGTGAGGGCTTAACCTAGTTATAAGTGAGGATTAATTTATTAAACAAACTATAAATATATATTTCTTTTAGGTTGAATGGATGAATGAGTAAATTATGATTTTCGTTCGCATATTTAGAGATTCTGAGGTCACTGAGCCTCCTAATGAGTGAGATTTAAAGCAATAATCTCATACTTAACGGCACTAATCGATTGATTGGTCAGTCGACATTTTAAACTTCCTTTACTAGATGAAATCTGGGTTGATTTGAATTAGAATTTGAAAAATTGATATAAAAGAGATTCCCAGAGCATTTTTATATAGTTTTTATATTCTTTACAATCATCAATAAATCAACAAGTTTCTTTTTCACTTTTGCTCTCTTCTTGCGCAGGAAAAAAAGTTGTAAAAAAGTTCTTTCTTTCGCACTCAGTAATGATGATGAAATGCTAAATTTTAAAAGTCATAAATTTCCATCAACTTGGCCAAAAAACGAAAATAAAGAAAGAAAGAGAGTTGTAAGGTAGAATATAGAAAATGTTAGTGACTATAAATTTAAATTTTATTTCATTCAATTAATTTTCTCTTCTCGCTCATATAATATAAATAAATAATTAATGTCGTCTGCAGGATTCTATTTCATGCTTATACTCCAAAAATAAAAATATGAGAAAGAAAGACTCTTTGCTTATGTATTATTTATTAAATTTTTAATGTGCCATAAAGAGAAGGCAATGCGGCAGTGATTTGCACAAGAAAGCGAGAAAAGAACATTATGCGTTTTTATGGCAGGTCACTAAAGAGAGTGAGAGAAATTTGCATATCATAATTAACAGCAGAACGCCAGAACTGAAAAAGAACCGTTAAAAATATTTGTCATCGTTGTGCGACAAAGTGAGAAAGATATCTGTCACTTGTGAGTTTATCAGTGAGTTTATTAAATGGTTCCATTTTCTGTCATTTTTAATGCCCAAATAAATCCATCATCCGATCCCATTTCGTTTATATCTTCGTGTGTGCATATGTGAAACATTTGATGACATTTCCACATTATATATTGTAATCCGCCTCTTCTACTTTTTATTCATTCATTCTGTTCCTTCACTTCATCGTGATGTCGTCAATTTTTTGACATTTGTATAAATTCAAAAAGCACACAGCATTGATTTCTCAACAACAATAGTCACTGCAATCGAAATGTGAGTGAATGTCTGCGCACCTGATTTGGTTTTTATTTTGTTATACTGTACTGTGATCGAGAGGGTGATTGCTTGATTTATTACTCGCATTACTACCGCAGTTATTGTGCTGTCTCAAAATTTAAAAAAACGCCTCGAAGCAGTAATGTACACAAAATGAATGAATAAATAAATAATAAAAGATGAAAGAATCATTAAAGCGCCATCAATGGATTATTAAGGCGCATTTTTTAGCACGATTAAATCACACATTTCACTAATGATTGAAAATTTCCTTATTAAAATTATAATGTGCAAAATGTCTTATTTTTATATTCACAATCCAAAAGTTGCAGTATATAAAAATAATGGACGATGGATTTATTTTTATTTGTCCATTTTTGGAAAGTTGAAACAAATTAATCATGTGATACTTAAATTATTTGTTAAAATAAGTTTTTAACATTTTAATTGGATTTTGTTGATGACTAAAAATTCAAATAAATCAATTCTTCAATTATTATATATCCCTGTAATCCCTTTTTCTCCTTCAAAAAAAAAATGAATGAAATTTGCTTGTGGCTGACAGGTGATGGCTCATTTTGTTGTGCTTCCCTCTTTAATTTTTGGTATCACAATGAAATGAAATGATACAATGAAAAATTGATTATTATACTGCTGCCAATGGCATCACCATTGTGATTTATCACCAAAATGATAAATATTTTCCGACAGTTATCCACAGATATATACATATTTTTATACAGACATCAATCGAGATGAGAAAGGGAATTTTTTTCGAGGAAATGTCATTAATTAAATTCTCTTTTCTCTCTTGAAAAATTTCACGCCATGTTATTCGTTTATGCAAAATGTATTTGGTTGCGAAAAATGATTGTCTCTCTCACTCTTTTTAGTTTTCTGGGTGTTGCTTTTATTTTTGAAAAATTACTCGTAAATTCTTTGCTTTACTCAAATTCCATCGAGATTAATAACTCTTGAAATGTTAGAATCACGGAATTTTGCGAAAGTTATATTAAAATATATATTTGTAGATTCTACATTGATGATAATTAACGAGTTTGAATTTCAACGCCGTTGCTAGAGAGTACTTATATATCTTTTCGCTAGTAATTATTAAAACTTACCACAACATTACTCGTTTAATTACACGATTTTAATTTGCATAGATCCGCTTCTGCTCTTTAAATTCTACTATTTCGACTATTTGCCACTGGTTTAAGTTTCACTGCCATAGCAAATAAAATATAAAAAGAAGAAAAAAATTCTCATTCACCGTCCATCAACTCTAGCTTGCTCGTATCTAAAAGAAAATATCTTAAGCTGGTACGATGAAGAATAACATGAAAATGAAATGCTCTAATCTGATTATAATATTATTAAATTTCATGAAATTGTTATTATTTCATATATATATTCAGGCAGCAATGTTGAGTTCTAGACGCTTGGAATCATTAAAGACGAAATTAAATAAGACTTGAGTTGAGTGATGTGAACGTATATTGAATATTTAAGTCCAAGTAAGAGTGTATAGAAGAGGAGAGAAATTAGAATAATCGCTGACTTAAATGGCTAATAAAGAGCAAGATAAAGATAGGAGAGCGGAACGCACATGCGAGAAAAAGAAAAAAATAATTCCATGTTGATGACAGAAACTGCACAAAGCAGAGGTGTTAATTGAGTGTTTTATGTGAATATCTCTACAAACAGAACAGAATTAAAAATCCCTGTGAATGCGAATGATCTATCTTATCAGACAACGTTTCAACAATAAAAAAAGAATTAGTGTAAACGTATGTTGTAAGGTTATAAACAAAGGGAATGAATGAATTTATTTGTAAATTATTTTCTTTTTATCTTTTTGTTGAGGTTGAAAAATTATCATCGAACAGAGAGTTATACAGAAATAAAAAAAGAAATTATTTGTCGGCATTCTTGAATTCAGCATTATTAATGTGTATTGAATACGACAAAACAAATGATGCTATAAAAAAAGTCAAAAAAATATCTCGATCATTAACTCCACAACACCATAATCTTGTCCTCGCTATTGAATTCTTCTGCCTTCTTTTTATTAATTTTGCAATCAATTGATTTTTTTTCTCTTTTATTAATTTTTTCTTGATCTTTCTTTTATAAGAAAAAAAAGATTGAAAAATTGATTTTTTACCAAAATTGTGAGTCATTTGATGATTGAAGAAATTTTCTGTGAAATGATGCTTATTGAGAAAATAAATTTTAAAAAACATCACTTTAGTCAACTAAATTTAAGAATTTAATTTGCATTTTCGGAATTTTTAAATCAAATTTATTGTAATGTTTGTGATCATCAAAATTATTTTGTGGAAAATAATTCAACTGATCATTATAAAATCTATAATACTTAAAGAAGAGAAATATATATTAAACATTGAGTGCTGAGCATTTAATGTTTTGTTGTTTTGGTTTAGTGCTCAGCACTGAAAATAAACATTTTGTGCTAAGCACTAAAACATTAAAACATTAGGAAACAATAAAACAATCGAATTGATCAATAATTTTAAACATTTTACAAAAAGTTAAAATTACTTTCTTTCAACTAAAAATACGCTAAAAATCTAAATTTTTAATAAAGAAAAATACGATTGACGATGACGAAGAAACAAAACGAGAAAGAAAAAATCACACGTTCGATAAATGAATATTTTCGAGCCATCAAAGACATGAAGACATGTGAAAAGAAAAAGAAATAATTTTGCGGTGTCGATTTCAATTCCATATTTAGCTGAGCTGTTAGATGTGTTTTAGATCATTGGTCATCACCGTATTCAACACACTGTGTGAGTGTGTGTCTAAAAAAATTTGATGATTAAATGATGCAAATGTGCGCAAACTTGATGTTATTTATTAACTATCGTGTTAATTTCAGGAATTTCTATTCTATTCATATGTAAAAATCAAGTTGTTAAAGAAGAGTTTTGTCGCTATCGCTAGTGATAATTGATTGAACGAATGTCGATGATGAGCATCTCGCCGATAATCAGTGATAGCACGATAGAAGATTATTTATCAAAAATGGCAGTTTACTCATTAGTTTAATTTTCAATTCATTTGCTGGCACCTTTGGAAATATTTTTATTTTTTTAATAAACAAATTTATGCACGAGATTTTTTTCTCGATAGTGAAATGTAATAAAACCAGAGAGTTCATTATAGCTCATATCTACAAGCACGCACAGTCTAGTTTTATCTTCTATGCATTTTAATTGTCAGTCTCTCGCTCGAATATTAATAAAATTATGGTTTAATTAAAGAAAATGTTGAAAATGTGCGCACGGCGTGTGATTCTTGCAATAATTGTAAATTTATTTTTATGATACCCCTAAAAATTCTATTCATGGATATTTGTTTTAATCGCAAACAACACAAAAATTCCACTCTTTCTTTCTATCGCTCATGTAACAAATAAGCAGTAACAACAACAAACTCATTTGACTATGAGACGCTTCGCTGACTAGAACGAATACACAAAAAAAAAATTTGAATTTCTCAAGAAATTTTTGATGTTCGTCACAGCACGATTCCTATAATTTTTTATACTCTTTATATTTTTTCTAGTATACTCTAAAATACATATTCGTGTACAGCACTTTAGTTAGAGTAATATAACAAACAATAAATTTTCAATTCATCATTTCGAGCAGGAGAAAGAGTAGAGAGAACAATAGCAAAAACGACATGATCGAGCTGCCTTATGTATATAGTTTACTTCCCATTCTACTTAGAATTGCTTAGCCAGTGAATGAGATGAATGGAGTGCGATAATAGTGAAGGTGTTTTCTTTCTATGTAAAAATTTACAATTCCTCTCTCTTTGCCATTAGATTTTAATCATTTTCTCTCTTTCATTTGTTCTCAATTTGCTCGTGCTTGTTAAAAATTATTTTGCATCTCAACCAATTGTTCTCATCTCGCCTCTCTCTCATTCACGAGAAATTGTGTTTATTTTCCTCTCGCTTTTACTCTTTTATGCAATTCACTACATTGAGTGAGATTATTACAAATTTTCTCGTGGCTCATTTGAAAAGAATTAAAATAAATAATAAAATTAAATTTGAATTAGTTGAAGGCGCTTTAGAGCAAATTAAAAGGCCTCGAAGAGTAAAAAGAAAGGTTGAGAGTAGCACACGAAATGGGCACTAGTGATAAGATCACAACATTTTTTTGTTGGTAACAAAAGAACGACATATACTGAGATCCAGTGGGGAAAAATTACATTTAAGCGCGAGGCCAGGAGAAATTCATTGATAGATCTATACCGTTTAGTCTAATGGATTATCCATAGTACTCGTTTGTTCCATTTTAAATTCAATTGAACATTTTTTTATTTTCTTTCTTTTCCTCACTGCTGCTCAAATTTAAATATCGTGAATTGTTAGTTGTGCTGTGTGTTTACCCATATAGTTTGTTGCCAGCAAAAAAAATATAATGCACAATGAAATAAAGTTGAAGGTTAAGTTGCTACAAATTTTTGTGCCCATAAAAAATACGATCTCTATTGACGAGAGAAAGAAGGAAGAAATCGAGATTGAAAGAATGCTAACAAACTGCCTGTTTTATTTTACTTTTTTGAAATGAAAATAAAATGCAAAAAATAAAAAATAAAGACGATATGGGCAATGGTGAACAAATCGAGAAATAAATTGTGTGTGATCAATTGAAAGCAGGCAGCAGTAGCAACCAGCAGAAGAGAATGGTGCATAACTCGCGTACATATTGTGTTGTGTATTTCACAAACAAAACATTTATTCGTGAGATGTGTGCAATGAATTTAAATTGCAAAAAAGCATCAACGATAAGATTCGCTTGTTGTTCTTCTTTCTCCGCTTCTTATTGTCACTTCTCATCAAGTCATGTGCTGAAATTAAGATATATTAAGTCTGATTTCTTATTCATTCCAATGCTACTGAATTGTTGTTGTTTTTTGTGCTGCTCATTTTGATTATATTGAAAAGAGATCGTTAACGTCGTTTTCTCGTCTCATGCGACAATATGTCAACAGAACAGGACTGAAATGTCATTTTTATGTTTCTTGTTCTCTTGCTCGCTTCAACTTCATATCATTATCGAATTTAAATAAATTTTATTTTAATTTTTCATGCTTCATATTATGTCAATACGACGAGACAACGATAGTTGAATGTCTTGACAAATTTTTATTCGAGTAATAAAAAATTTTTTTTATTGTGGATTGCGATACAATCAAGCATGCTGATGCTGATGGGATTTTAACTGCTTCAATAAGCGCTTCACTTTGTTGTTGTCGCTATGAATTTGATTATGTTTAAATGAGGAGAATGGGATTGTTTTGTATATCAAATATTATCAATGATGCTTCTTCCTGTTGAGCGTAAAGAAAGAGACAATTTTATAATTCTCGTTATTTGTGATTTACGGTTATCATAAAACTTTGAGACAGACTATGAATATTAACTAATGAAATTTTTCTCATTCACACACTCTCTTTTTCTATCAATATTGCTTGTTGTTATTTTTTGAATGTTTGATTGTCTATAATTAATTAAAAATTAAATCAAAACATCACATCCAACGCGGATATTTGATCTTTCTTTTTTTCTCTCAAAGTCAATTGGTGCCTCATAATAAAATCATCTTAGATGCGTGTGAGCCAATCTTAAGCAAGGCCAAAAAACTCTAGAATTGATACAAGTTTTTACTGCACAATAAATTTTTGTACGAGTAAAAAAGAGGAAAGTCTAATGATGACAAACAGACATATGGTCACAAGCACTCGCGCGCCACATGATTAGAAATAAAATAATATTTATATAGTTTTTTTTCTGAAATTCAATAGTTTGCTTTCTGAAGCTAGTCGTTATTATTTAATGTTCCATGTATTTCTGCCAACGTGCAAAAATTGTAAATCATTTATCTAATTTTCCATAGTTAATTACATGTGTTGACTAGATGGAAATCAATTTGGTTATATATGAGTGTATTGAGCGGCATTGCACAAAGAAAGCTATAAACAGAGCACAATTAGAATAGCTCCAAGCAACGAGTGCTCAGTGAACAAAGAATGAATGCTCTTTTTGGCAGTTGATCGTTCTATAGAAATTATTTATGAGTGTTTAGTCTTTGCTGTATAGCAATCAACGTACACACATATAGAATGAACTTAAAATTTTTGAGTAACGAACAGTCTTGAAAGATTAATCATTTTTCATTAAAAAAATCTCTTTTAATAACGCGACTTTCGCCATTCGAACCGTCTCGCTTGCTGGCTCATTCTAGAACGATCACAATCATTCATATATTTTGGTTCGTTAAAAATAGAGAGAGAACTTGCACTGTGTTATGATTCCAGCAACATCATACTGTGTCTTTATATCTATGGCACAATTTAACATTATGATGGAGAGAAAAAAGAAGAAACTGCTCGAGTAATGCTGATTAGGCTCATTTCGTGGTGCTGCTTTCGATTGATGATTAAAAAAATTAGTGGCATTTTCATAGAGAACAAGCTGTATAGAGTGAAAGACAGATCTGACTGATTTTTCTTTCTCTCTCACTCTTTTCATTCCAACATCATTCTTCTTATTACTTATTGTGAGCTTTATTGAATGCGGGCAAACATTCATGCCTTATAATTGATTTTCCTTCTCTTCTACTTTCTTCTTTCGCCCATGAAGTCGCTCATTGTTGCCGTCTTTCTTTCTATTAAGATCCATCTTGTGATTACCCCGATTTTTCTCGCTTCATTTGCCTCAGTTAATATTTGTGAATTTGTGCCGAATTTCAAGTTCACAATGAGTGAAAGATTTTCGGTAATGTGATAAGCAAGCAACAGCAGCATTCAATGGAAGTCTTTCAATGCTAGCTGCCTCGATTGATTAACAAGCCAATAATATGAAATCTTCAATTGTCATCTACCTATTCCAATTTCTACGTGTTCATTATTATTATTGCCAATTCGAATGATGAATGGCGAGTCAATCAATTCTGTTTTAATCCTTTCACACTATTCATAGTGGCTGCTGTTTTTTTGAGCTCATACCGCGATTCAATGTAGTCGATAGTGACTTAAACAGCACATTATTAATCGTTTCTTGCATTTTTCCGCCGTGCCATAACTTTAATTATCGATATGAAAAATTGACTCTAGCTTTGCTCTTACACATTTAGACACAAAATTGAAATTTATAAATCAGCAGTCAATTTGAATTGTGTCTGTCTATTTATGAATATGTTTGTCTCTTTAAGTGAAGAGGAAGAGAGGAATCATTTTTCTGTATAGTAATTGAAATTACCTCTACACGAGCCCTCTGCGCATTTTGATGCTTTCAATTAGAGACTACTTACTAGTATATAGACCTCCATCATTGTTGCCTCGTAATCAACTTCTATGATTAATTATTTTAATGTTTTTTTGTTGCTGTTGCTGCTCATTCAACCTTCATCCGATTCACTGATGAGTCAAAAGAAAAAAAGATGGAATTTTTGCCCTGGAATAGACATGCGATTGCGGCTGCTTCCATGTTGTGCTTTGTACTTTTGCTTTTGAAATGATCACTCTTTACATTTAAGCATTGCGTGCTACTTTATCGATTTGCGGCGAAAAAAGAGAGAAGAAAATGTTGATATTCGGGAAAAATGCGGCAGTTTTATTTGAAAAGAAAGAGAAATGTTTTGATATGCATGCAATCAAATAGTATAAAATTCTTTCATCACTGTTGAAATTCACCAGCTATTCATTTTTCTTTGCTTACTCTTACATAGCATGATTTCATTATTTTATTTTTATGGACACTCAGTTGTATTTGTTGCACACGATGCTTATTCCGCTCAATTACCAGTCACCAATCCAAAAGACTCTTAGAAAAAAAAGAAAGAGAGAAGAGAAAAAATTCCCTGACAAGAAAAATTAATTTAAATTAAAAGAAGTTTTAAACTTCTCTTATTTAGCATAACACGCAACAATTCTACTTTTCATTGCTCTTACTCCGTGCAGGCCTCGTCATCTCCGCTCGTTGATCTCTTGTTCTTTTTCCTTCTTTCTCTTTGCATTATTTTTAAATTTCAACCAACATAAATACGGCTTCAATCAACGAACAGTTTCAATATGGGTGAAGAAAACATGTGAAGTACTTTACGAGCAGTGATTTCTTTCTTTCCTTGCTTCTTTCTCTTGTTGACCTCATAATGGTTCTTCTAAGTCATGTTGAAGATTTGTTTGTTCAAATTGTATTGATTTTCTTGTTAAGAGTTGAAAACATGTTTGCCTTCTTAATAACACTGCTATTGCTTATTTTTGCATTTAAAAATTTTGAATTAATAAGAATTATCTGCTCTAGGTATATCACGATATTATTGAATGTGAGTGAGTCATTTTATACATATTTCGATAGGGATTAATATTTAACGGGTACAAGAATTTATCATACTTCGTGTATTAAATTGAGATTTTGCTATAATCGATAATAGCTATAAAAATCTAGAGCATAAAAAAGTGGAAACAAATAGGAGAAAATCATTCCATTATAATAATAAGCCAGTGCTTATCAGCACTTATGATCACACGACATTTATCATTTCGCCTTACATTTTAACTTTTCAACAATATTAATTTTCCCTCTCATCCTGATGCTGTTACATTTTGTTGCCGTTTTCTTATCTCTCACTACCGCGCGCTCTCATTTAGCGAAACAATTTTTTGTCACAACAATAACTCGCTGTTTGCCTTTAAGAAGCGATTCATTATATTCTTAGCGTGCTGTATAATTATTCAATTATTTCACTACGATGCATGACTTTAAGCCATGGTCTCTCGCACTAAGACTTAACGTCTAGCGAAGCTCTCTTCTATGTATGAATGAATGAATGGATGAGTATAGTGTAAATGGCAAAAAAGAAGAGCGTATCAACACAAGAGAGCGCTTATAAATAGATAGAGATAAAATTAATGTTCACAGATAACGAATAAATTTTCCATTTCGCTACTTTTGCTATGTAATTAATCTTCACTAGCCTCGATCAAGACCAATGCGATAGAACTATAGAGAGAAGATGTTCTGCACTTGCTAATAGCTCTTTCTTCTTAGCAAGTGCTCAAGTTGCATGCATGTGTTTGTGCTCATTATAATCTCCTTTCGTGATTTATGTAATGTGCATTTTTTGCTACAATGTCGGTTTGCAAGCACACATGCTTATACTACACGAAATACTGTTTATTACTCATTAAAGTACTCTCGAGATCATTAAGAAAGAACGGTTGACGACTAAATAATGCTAAACAAGCTTTCATTATTTTTAATTTGTTGAAACAAAACAGAAGAAAAAGAGAAATTATTTATTAAGTAGTTTCTATATGAAGAGGGAGGAGAAGCTCGTAATTAAGCTATTATCGATGGATACACGCAGGTAGAAAATCTAAGTTATGAATAAAAAAGAAAATAAAAATAAATTCATTATAGCTGTCTAAAAGTTTTTAATTCAAAATGCTTTTCTGTAAACAGTGTCTATTCCTAGTTCCCTTGAATTAATTTGAAATTTATCTTCACTCAATTAAGCAAAAAAGTCATGTGAACAAATGCAGATTTAATTGATATCAAGAAAATAAAAAATCTTTCATCATGCGGAATTAATTACTTGAAATTTCTTGTCCTCTTCTTGCCATTGAACTTCCTAAATGGTGAGCAAATTATGATTGAGAGGAAAGTAAGAGGTAGAAAGAATAATTCTCATTTTATGGAAATTGCCTCAGTCAACCACCACAAAATTGTATAATTTTTTGATAATTTGACGGTAACATAGCTCGTGCTGCGGGTACATTTCAATCATAGCTCATGTCACGAAAACTCTTGGTTGACTATTATTGTATATGTGTATTTTTTCTCGTAATGCTATTCGACATAAGCTGTTTTGCTTGCCTGATTGTATGAATGAATTATTAAAAATAATGCGATGTGTTTTTATAGCATTTCTAGTATAGTCTAAATTATTTTTTTTTGCTGATAACAAACACACACATTACATTACATTACTGAATGAAAGGAAAAGAACATAAATAAATAATTTCTTTTTATTTAAATGTGTCGTTAAATCCATTGCTTTACGACCTTTTATCGTTATGCTATATAGCTTGAAGGAGGGTAGAAGGCTGTAATTGATTTTTAAATAGAATGAATAACAATCAGCAGCGATCTAACGTGCATATTGTATTTCTTGCAATATAAACAGCAGCAGTTAACTTCCCTAAGTTGGTTATAACGATCACATGAAACTCCCAAACATCGTCGTAAATTGCACTTAAAGCCTTGAACGATCCCATAAAAAATCATTCACAAGACATCTAATAACCATATCTTTAAGCTGAGAAGAGATTAAATTAAAAAGTCTTTAGATAAATATTAATTGATGTTGTTTAAGGAAGAGAAGTTGAAAAGAGAAAAAAGTTTGAAAACTTTTTTCAAGATTAAGCAATAATTCTCAGATTATCGTGACCGAAAAAAAATGCAAAATTATGCAAATTCTTGCTACCCGCAAATTTATTTTATAATCCTTTTGTTGCTGCTGTTGCTGCCTTTAAGATTTGCATACTAAAGAGTACGATGATCAGCAGTTGGGCAAGTTATTATCCTATCACTTATGCGTTTATAAAAAAGAATTGTCCAGCAATAATTTACACATACCATATATTAAATCACATTGTCATTATGGCAATTCATTTCTTTTTTACTCTTGTGCAGTAACATTCCATTCATTAAAATAAAATGCAAGTACAGAAGAAAAAAATAAATCAAGTCATGAAGGAGTCCTTTAACGCGAATCGAGTATAGAGCTAGCTGATTATTTATTACTATTGAAAGAAGGATAGAAAAATACACACATCGATGAAATTGACTTCTTGCGAATTATGAATAGTTGCATGATGCAAAATAAAAACAATTTATTGTAGTAAAGAGAGGGCATTTCACGTTTCAACCATTGCGCGAATGTAACGACGTCCTGGTGTTAAGCGCAATCGTTTATTAAATTTTTCACAATTAATTTCAATAATGGCTTTTTTCTGCGCGCAATTGCAATCGAGCTAGTAAAAGTGTGTATATGTTTAAATATATGCGTACCCCCGATTGAGTTAAATGGCAAAAAAGCTAAATAGCTTTTTAATTTCGCTCAATATTCAATTTGTTTCCCAACAAGCACCTCATAAATAAAGCCGTTGAAGCTGGCGGGAGAAGAAGTGAAATGTGTGCAAGTTGGAATGTTACGAGCCATCTTTATTGCTTATTTTTACCGTTTAGACATGTCATCGTGAGTCATCGAATCTTTTATTTAGTGTTTCAAATAACATTTGCGACACTCACTTTCATATATGTATAAGAAGAGATTGAGTGGGAATTTTAGTGTGATATGATCAAAATTGACTTATTTATTTGTGAAATTCTCAATAATTGTCTTTCAATATTAAATGATTTATTTCTTTTTTACTTAATAAAATTACTTGGAATTTTTCTATCAAGACAGTAAAGTTTAAGACAATGTTCATAGTTAAAGTAGATTCGAAGGTGCGACCGAGAAACGATTCATCATCATAAGGTGCTACGAACTTATTTTATATGATTTTCATGCATAGAGTATTTACTTTAATCGTCTATTTCAATCTGCATAAGCATATTGTAGTTGATTGATGGATGAGAATTGGTTTCTAGTGCTGTGTGCGCTCTCTTACAAGCACATATATGTGATTACCTCGCTAGTTCAAGAGCTTTAAAGAGAGAGAAAGAAAATGTATTTTTTTCTTCTTTGACAGCCACTAACTGCGAATAGTAATGACGAGATAAAAAAATTATTTCTTTGACTTTTTTAGAGAAAATAACATAAATTGTATATTTGGGCAAAGTATGCCATTTTTTATATTATTGTTATTATTATTGATCTTTTATTCTCGGGCTCTTTTTCACACCTCGAACAATGATGAAAGAGAAATTTATTGAAAGTCTTGCGCTACAGTTATTCTATGTTATAAAAAAATTACAAAAAAAATTGTTATATATGCAGAGCGTTAGAGAAACTTGAGCGTGCGCTAATTGAATGTTTTGTGTGATCTAGCAATGACACACTACGTGAATTGTGTGTATACATAATAATAAAATAGGAATTCAAGATATATACTTACTTATTTTGGAAAAAAATAAGTAGGGCTTGTTGCATAATAACGAATTGCTGTCGATTGCGATTCTTTCACTTTCCTTCAATCTCTATAAAAATATATAAAATCATTAAAATTTCATGGCACATAGAAATTTATTAAATTTGGAATTGGCTTATTTTCCTTATTGTCAGGTTTTATAAGGAATTTTTAGACTACCATGTGATGCCAATTATTTGGCAGCTGTTGATTGTGTCACATTTCTTATTTTGGAAATTGCAATGACAAAATCAAATCATTGAATCACAGATTATAAGTTCTATATTCTTATAAGCTTCACTCATATGTGTAAAGAAAGATCAATTTATTTGTTTTTGTAGTTGCAGCTTGATTGATTGACTTCAATTTGATTAATGTCTCTCGTGTCCAAAATATTGAAAAAAGTAAGTTTGTTGAGGGATTTAAAGATATAATTTCAAGGTGAATAGAACAATTCCAATATATTACCCATGAGCGATGAACTAAGTGTTCAATGTTAAGCTTCAAACTTTTTTTATTTCTGATTGTGTGTTTATATTTTAGCTCTAACATGCATATAATGTGTGTGTGTGTATACATGCTTTTGTTGTAACATAAACAACCGTAATCTCATAGACGAAATAATAACATAACATATACAAAAAATATATCAAAAATGAGAGAAGTTAAGAGATGAGCGAGAGATAAGTATGAATAAGAATAATAGAATGTCGGGCTATAGTGAAAAAAAAACACATTTCGTGCAAGTATTTTTCAATAAAAATGAATATATCACAATGGCATTCAATCCCCCAAAATAACCCGTTACATACTCAAGATAAATCTCTCGAAGTGAGCATTTTTATTATTACTTTTCTGTTGAATTTTGAACATACATTTTGTTAGAGTTATTCATGAGTTCATTTGCGTTATTAAATTATGACATTTATTCAGATAATTTCACGCGATAGTGATCACTTATTGGCTTGTGAGTAGCTTCTCTTACTCTTACTTCGGAAATTTCTCTTCACCGTTCAATCAAAATCACTGATTACTGTCCATCAGTGCTTGCCGCAGCGGCAATCATTTAACCTTTATTCAGCATGAATGATCGCACCGCGCGCAACTTTTGCATTCAATTTTCTCTTTTATTAATTCAATTTACGTTTTGTATAAATGCAAACAAGAAATGTATAATAATACAAAGTAACGTTACATTCACATAAAATGAGTTCCTGCGAAGCGAAATCAATAATTGTCAGAGAACATTTTGCTCATGATTAACAAATATACCTACAGAAAAATTTAATTTTAAATCTGCACTGCCATCATCCATTTAATAATATTTCAATAAAATATGATATAATAATTTTTTGCAAACCAGAAGCTTGAAAAAATTATAAAGCAATGAAATGCAATTTGACGTCAGTGCGAGTAACGAGCCCTTAAAAATGTACCTCATGGATATACAAAATACATCGAATGTGATCGGACCATCGAAGCATGAATATATAAGCGGGCAAAAAGAGAAGAAAATAAAATATTAAAATTAATCATCCTGACAAGGTTATAAGGCAGCTCAACGAATGAGAAGGTGCATTTCGCGAGAAGAATAAGATTTATGTCTATGGGCTTCTTTGCCTTCAACAGTATATGTGTGTGTTGATTAAAGAAGAAAATTATTGCCAAAATGCAATTTAATGTATATAAATCTCGCGATGCGTTGCTTATTTTAGCGCGTATTTCACGAGTTGTTTTTTTCTTCTACTTCATCTTCATCATCATCGTTATTTTTGCTGCTATATTGAATGAAATAAGAAAGAAAGCAACAAGAAGTATAATGGGAGAGAAAGAGAAGTTGAGGCAAGAACATAAATCTCTTCCTTTTGTAGAGGAGTAGTATCGCTTCGCCGACTCTCTCGACAACAACATGGCAAATGTTCATAACTTGTTCGACTTGAGCTTAAATGAATTTTAACGAGAAACACTTTTCACAGTTTATGTTATATGTATGTTGCATGCTCATGTATGTTGTTATTACTATTTAAATGAATAAAAATTGGAATTAAAATTAAAATTCCTTCAATTCAGCGCCCTCAAGCCGTGTCAGATTGCCTTTGTCTCAATTTTGCCCTCACTGTCCCGCTGTCATAGGCAATTGCTCGAATAATAACGAAACTATTTTATTATTTATATGCAAATATGTGCATTCGATTATGATGTGTGTATATATGTATGTTTAGCAGAGGCAAATATGCCAATTAATGTATATATTTTTTCACTTAACTGAATAAATTGAAACGAAGTTCAAAAGGGAATGAATAATAATCTTATTGAAAATCATTAGTGTGGATGAAACTTAAGCATAGCTCACAATCAATTTTATTTGCCAGTTAATTGATTTTAATACCAAAGAATTTTTTAAGAAGTTAGATAGGAATTTCCTTATTTGATTAGAAATTTATAAAATGAGCTTTGTTTCACAAAATAAAGTTTATTTATTAAACAAAAAATCTTTTTCTGAGAATTTCATTCAATTAATCTGCTTAGAATCAAAATTTAATAATTTATGATGATTGCAATAAATTTTTGTGGATTTTATAGAAGCTGCTTGCGAGAAAGATCTTCATAATGATGTTTGATGAGTAGTGAGAATGCGTTAGCCTTGTTACACACCCTCCCTATGGCATTAAAATTGCTTTTTTTTGTTTAAAGAAACAGATTCTTCCTTGTATATATAAATATGCATAAAGAAGTGAAATAGCAATCATGTAAAAAGACCTAGCAAGAAATCATAAAAATGAAATATTATTTGCCACTCGCATATTGTGAGCTTCACGATACGAATATTTATATTCAAGGCTTCTTTCTGGTTTTAAGCTTTTACTATTGGTTTCTCGATGATGTTTCTTAATCATCCACATTCTGCCCTAACTCTAAGATTCTGTCGACATGCCAAGTGCGCTGCTGTATGTGAGCATGAAAGTCTCTTTCATTTCAACTATATGAATATGCACAATCAGACGGTCAGATAGTGCAAGATTTACGTGCAAATATGGAAACAGCATGATGCCTACGTTGATTGATATTCAAATTAAATGTCTGGTGTTTGTGTGTGAATTTATATATTTTTATGCCTATAACTAGTATCTTGAACCAAGCTTATTCTGCGATAATGGCTCACAAATGAATGAAGCAACAATGATCATTGCATGAAATGCGTAATTGTTTCTCAATGTCGACAGTGTGATACAGCATGCATAGATGGCGTCACAATCTGTGATAAGTTAATGACATGCCGAAATGTTGTTCATTCACTCGCAAGTAAAAAGGCATTTAGGGAATTCATGCAACATTAAAGAACATCCCGTGATGCGATGCATTATAATAAATATCAGCTTTTACATCTCTCAGCACAAAGTAAACAGAATAAATGTGTAATTAGGGCTTCATATATGCAATTTCGCACGGTTAATTTACTTGCTTTACATTTATTATTAAAAATATAAATTTTCTTTTTTTTTCTCGCAGATTGTTTGTAGAGAACAATTCTCGCTATAGCATTTTGTGTTTGAAGTAACCACTTTTGTGGGTGTACAGTAAAATTTTAATGCACAACGAATTTTATAAAGCATTTGAAATTTGTTTCATTACCTTTAGTAGAAGCACAGACTAACGACTAACGAGAACTTATTGTGGCGAGTCACACACAGCAACATGCAATTATACAATTTCCCCTTTTTAATAAATTACACTTTATTTTGCCACTGAAATGTGACTTATTAAGTGAACGTTTATGAATAAATGTGTGTATACTGTATGTCAAAATGTTAACGGCCGCTGTGAAAATTGTGAAACAATATAATTAACAAATGCTTTATCAAAGCAATTCAATCTTACTCTTTACTGCTACTTTGGATATTTTATTTTTTCTTTACAATATTTTGCAATTTATTCGTTAGTACACGGGTAGATGTGCAAAAAAGTGTAGGTGTCATCATATTGGCAATGTGAGAAACTTCGAATATAAATTTATTGATCATTATTGAATGTGTGCAAGCATAAATAAGTGCACGAGAGAGTAAGAGAGACTGTGTCATAAGGACTTGACCGAATAATTGTCTCGATAAGATTGCAAATGGGCAACAATTCATTGGCAATAACGATGACGCTTGAGAGGTTGAAAATTATGTATGATAAAATAAATAAAGAAATTCCTTTTTCGTGATATATTCATACTCGTTTCTGTGTCAAATAAATAAAAAATTATATTTTTTGAAAAAAAAAAACTGGTGAACATTTCTCACTCGTTTATCTCGTTGATGGAGAGAACTCATGTATTTTTATCGTCCTGTCGATCGAAATTGTGTGTGATATTATGGCTCTTAATTCCTCGTTAATCTGCAATATCAATATTTTTTGCATTTCTCTCTTGTGCCTTTTTCCGTGTGATTGTTTACTTATTTTTCTTCTGGTTATTGAGTAAAAATTTTGACTTCCATATATGGTAATTTTAAATAATAATCTTAATATTTTAAAATTTAAATTACAATGAAATTACCAATTGGCAATTTTCTAAAATTAAACTATTAAAAGTAATTATTTGATCATTTAAAAAGTAAAGCGTGGAAGTATAACTTGACGACCTCAATATCATAATTTCGTTGCGTTAATCTTCACTTATCGGGTCAAAATTTATTAATTCAGCATTATCATTTTGAGTTTATTGCAAATGAACAGTATGTGTTTAAAAAGCGTCTGCTGCAGGATTTTTTTTGCAATATGTACGCGAATACATGCAGTCGTAAGTAAGAGAGAAGCAATAATCATAAATTCTCAATTGCATTGCACTACCTAGGTTTTTATGAGTGTGTCGCATGAGAACGCGTTTTTTATGACTCGTTTTTATTAGTTTAAGCATGTATCTGTATCACTCATTGCTGCGCCAATTTTGAGTGTTTATTCTCGCGCTACAATTAAAGTGATCGGTGCGAAAAATCGACAGACATCTCATTAGCACGGACGTTTGGTTAGCATTCATATGTATAGCATGAAATTTATGGTGTCGACAGCAAAAATGGTTTTTTATTAAACAATTTATTTTTTCGCAATATTATCACACGTTTAGTTTTATGCAATAACAATAATTGATTCTTTTATGGGGCCGATACTGACATTAACATAAAAAGCAATCGAGTTAGCACTTGAACGAACAAATCTGGTCAATTTAGTCGATATGTGTATATGAATTTCAAACACGATTGGTGTTTTCACAAAATGGTATTTTTTACCATAGAGATGGATGGATTGATGGTGCAGAAAAAATATAATGGCATGTAGCACATTGTGAATTTGAAATTAAAGCATACAAAATAAATTGCTATGAAATAGTAGGGTATATAAAATGGCGCAAGAACGCATCGGCCAATTAAACTGTGGCCATGAACTGATCTCTTGCCGTTTCTTCCTCTTCATTTCGTAAGCAATTAACTTGAGACCCAAATTGCTCATCATCGCAACGACGAAGAAATAAAACAATAAATGAACATTTGTTTGTACAAACAACAACAGATGATGAGGAGGAAATGTAATTAAATTCTTGCCCCTCTTTCTCGTTTGCTTTACTTTTAGCCCTCACTTTAATACAAATAAGTAAGCAAGTAGCTGGGCAACTACTGACCAATCAAAAATTGCTATAAGCTGACTTCCACCGAAATAAAAGAAAGGAAGAATAAATAAAAGCAAGAACAAAATTTTTCGATTGTTGAGCATTTTAAATAATAAAAAGCAACACAACATTCACCTGACATATGAATGAAAAGAGAGCTCTCGGTTAATAGAAGGTATGTTGTGTAAACATGCTGCCGCAAAAAAGTATATAAAACGCTATGTTACGGTTGCCTAATTCCATCAACCGCTGGGTATAAGAATAAGAAATTGTTCACACACACGGGTATTATGATTAACAGCATTTCTCCTTCACTTTGTCCCGCTATCATGACATGAAGAAAAAGAAGTTAACAAATTAAGAATCATTTAAATGCTCATTAATTTCTTTCATTTATAAAAAAAAATTTATTTTGGTCTATGTCATTTGATATTAATTAAAATCACTAAACTGTAATAATACGATTATGGTTAACGTATAATAATGCATTTTACTTATAAAACTATCAACATGACTTTGGCGCATATAATTTATTAATAATCAGTGCATGCTTAAAATATGTCAGTCAAACTTAAACACAATCTCCTTTACTTCTAAAGACTTTTATGCTAAATTACAAATTCCATTCTAAGCGACTTACGAAAAAGATCGATTACAATATCACGTTAATATATAAAGAAAACAATGATGACGACGAGACTTAAAAGCAAACTAGAACAATTGCCCTATATTGCAACTCTATAAAAATTTTAATTTATTTTAAATGGAAGTTAGACAAACATTACAGAATTATATAAAGAAATAAGATGAAGTTAAGTAAATATGCAAAAATGCATTCATGCTAAAATCATCTTTCTTATGCCTGCTCGTATACACACATGCATAATTGAAATGAACGGTCTCCTCTTGTTATTACTTATGTTCGGTTGCTTAAGGGCATTTTCTCTTGCCAAGAGTTCTTTTGCTGCTCTTTTAAATTTATTAACAAGATGCTCCTTTAGTTTCTCATTTTCAAATCATCATTTTTTGTGCGCTTGTGCTTTTCTCGTTCCATTGGGCTTCGTTTGCCAAAGAATCAAATGCATGTATAAATTGCAGTAGCTCTCCTCTTTCTTTCTCTCTTAACGGATTGTTTGTGTAATTGGTTAATAACTCTGTTGTCAGTGCGAGTGAGCAAGCAGTAAAGAAAACCAACAACAATAATCTATTAAACAATGAGACTTTATTTTTTTAAAAAAACTTGGAATACGCGGAAGAGTTTTGCAGTTGTTGGCTGTTGCTTATTTTGTCAAAAAAAAAGGTTTTAATTAAAAAGCATGGAGATGGTAAAAGAATCAAGATTAAGATCAAGAGCGAACGATGCACACAAAAGAATGGCATCAACAGCAGCAGCAATGAACAAGCATAAGTAAGAAAGACAAATAAAATGGTTCGTTATCAAATTATCTCTGGAAATCACATATCGGTCGATGCTAACATCATAACATATATGTGCATATCGGTAGTAATATTATAGCATCGTTGTATGCCTGCCATTCAAAGGGTTGGCTCCATAATTAAAATTGTATGTGTGTTTGTTGGATGTAATTGAATGAAAAGCATAAAAAAATGATAATTTATTATGTTCATTTAATACTTCTTAATAGGCTTGAGTTACATGTTTACTGCTTCAACTTAAGTTACGCGTTTACAAGCGATTTTTTTCTCTGTCGAATAATTTCTGGTGTCGATCTTCCGAAATGGAAGAGAAAGAAAATATATTGATAAGATCGTGTTCATGCTTTGCCAACAATCGACTCATCGAATATGCTTAAGGTAGAGAAATATCTCAAGGACATAGGAAAGAAAAAAAAGTTGATTCTTGCTAAAGGGATTGCATGAAGTTCACTTTTTAAATTGTTACGGCACTCACTTATCGGTCTCGTTAATGTTCATGTGCTGCACTCGACATGCAGAAAAAACAAACTGAATTCATCTTTATTCTTTTCTTACGATACTTATCTACCTAGTCAAGATTGATTATTATCATCGACAATGTCTCACGACATGAAACAACTAGCATCTTACCAGCGATAATCAAATACTTAACTGAATATTGATGTGAATATTCATGGATATAGGAGCAAGAAAATAGAACATTGCGCCTATTTCTTTAATGTTTATTTTAATGTCTTTTATTCTTCCTTCATTTCTTCTACTTATATTGCTGTAAGTTTTCTTTACGAAAAGCATTGAGTAAATCATCGGGGTCGCTGTGATGACGATGTGAAAAAGGAAAAAAGAGAGCAATTAACATAATTCGCTTGATGTCAAAAACAATTAGACTTTTAATTTTTTTCTTAACGCGATGGGCGTTTTGTTGTTCTTTTTGCCTTCATGCACTCTTCTCTTTTGAGTGTTCTTGAAGAGGCATTTCGCTCTTTGTTTTATGTTTATATATGTCTTTTCATTCACTGTTGATTGCAATTGTTCTTTACTTTTGTTAGCTTATTTTGCTTTTCGCTTTGTTTTTCAATTATTTCAAAAGTCATAAATGCGTTTTAACTTTTTCTTTTATTTTAGCAATTACTCTCTCTTTTTCTGCAATTGTTTATTCATTCTTTTGTGTTTAGTTTCCAACATTCCATTCTTTGATATATTTTTTTTGGCAAAGACATTGAAATTGCCGTCATTTAATCTTCTTTTTTTTAAGATGAAATTCCAATCAAAAAATTTAAATATTAAGATATTTTTTTTTGTGAGACTAAAGAAGAAAGCAGCAGCAGCAACAACATGATATAACAGGTGTTGAAGAAAATTCACCAGTGAGAGAGATGAGATGAGAGTGGAATACATTTACACAAATAGAAAACAAACAATCGAATTGTTTGAAATTTATGTTAATTGTGTGCTGGAAATGGCTCTATTATGCATGACATGAAAAAAATAAACAGTCAAAATAATAAAATGCTGGGTTGGTGAATACACGATTTGATGTTTTGGCTAAGATATGCAGTCAATTGCTGCCTGTTATATTCAGAATATTGATGAATTTAATTAACGTCGATATAATTGGTTTTCCTGGGTGCGGGCTTATTAATGGCGATCAAATAAGCCTGTCATCGAATATTTTTTTAAATTGGCAAAACCATCAACTTCAGTGTGTTATCATTAGCGTTATTCAAATAAAAAAAATAAATAATCAAAATTGATAGTTTATGCTCACGACATGTAAGACTTAATGTTCTCGCATTAAGTTGCTCATTTACAAGCAAAAAATAAACTCATCAAGTCAAGAATTGTATGTATTTCATACAGAAGAATTCATTTTTCTATTCAATTCAAATTAAGCAATTTTTTAGAGAAAGAAAGAGCTTCATCCTCATGCTTAATCATTTTGCTACAATGTGAATAAATTAGACATTCATGGAGTGTATAACTGTTTGAAAGAGTACCATTGAGCGATGAAAAACATACATACAAATTAAGGGTCCTCATCGTATAAGAGAGAAACAAGTTGATAGCGAGCCAACAATAAAATTTATTTGTTAGCATACGGAAATTATATGCCATTAAGTTCTTCTCCTTTTTGTATACTTCTTATATATATGCCAAAATAATGTAAGAGCAGCTTGTGCAAGTTTTTTTTTCTCTTGTCAATATTTTACTTACTAATTGATGCACATACCACTTAAGTTTCATTTCAATGATGAGTCTTTTAATCTCAAATTTATATAAGAATGAATGGATAAGTTTCATAAAAGAAATTAATATGAAAAAAAAAAGGGTTAAGGAGGAACTAATTAAACGATCTTGTAGGACTTTAATTTTCTTTTAATGTTCTGAAGAAAAATGATTATGGCAACCGCTAATTGTTTTTTCACAGGTTTTCATTATGTACATATTCGATAATTAATTTCTTCAAGTTGTAGTTTATTCAGAAAAGAACGAAGAGGATTTATGTGCAGTTGGATGATGCTGATGTTCACATATACGCCCCAAATGAGAAAGAAAATTGATATGAATGTGCATTTATCCTCACGAATTTATTCGCTTTAACGGGTTTAAATAAATTATAGGTCTAGATAGAATCGAGTCTGTAAAGTTGTTTACTTTAACGCCATAACATAAAAAACAGGTGCAATGAATTTCTCACTCAATCTAAAAATCATTTAACAGATCATCAAGATTCAATTAATGAAAGAATTTTAAACAAAATAAATTTCATGCCTCTTGGACTTTTTTATTTTAATAGTCATCGTGATGATGAAAATTGCAACAATTTTTTATGACAAATTTTACGATACTAAGTAAGTAAGACCCTATAAATGTGATATCATAATATTCATTTTACACGGGCGCTTTCAACATCAATTTTATAAAAGCATAATTTTAAAGCATCAAAAAAGAATAAGAGCTACGAGGCCACTTATCACCATTTAATCATTTCAATTTAATTACAGCGCCTGTCGTTGCGATAAAGAATAAACGAAATGGATGGAAAGAGTAAAAGAAGACGAAAAAATGTTTGAAAATAAACACCTTTTTTGATTCTTTTTTTTACTTTTTCTCTTGCTTCCTCGCCTTCCCCTTTTCTTTACATTTCATTTCATTCCTCATCTTGTCGCTCTCATTCTTGCTTGCCTTTTGTTTCGGCGTTATAATTTTCACGCTTTATTTTTATTATTATGCATTTTACGCTTAAAAATAAAACATAAAATTGAAATTGAAATGCAAAGAAGGTGGATGAGAGAAAGATGGAAATATTTATTTCTTCGGGGGCCCTTCTTTCAAAACCAATTCTACGGCGTGCAGACATGGAAATGAAAAATGAGCGAGTGAGCGAGTGAACGCGTCAAGAAGAAGAATAAGAAAACCAAAAAAAAAAAAAATTGAAGGAGGGGAATATGAAGAAATGTGAAGACTCATTGTTTGATACATATCTTTCTCACTACTACTCTCATCATGGATCCATGTCATATTTTTTTGTATGATGAAGAGAAATTTCATTTCCTATTTTAACTACTCGCCCTCATTCGTGAATAGAACTGAGAAGTAATTTTTGCATACATTTTTGTTGAATGACAATTTCCACTCAGCATATCAACTCATACTTATAATACTTTGCCTTTCTCGGTAGCACAATTTACATTTTTCTGTTGTTATTTTTTCTAAAGAAGAAGCGAAATTCATATTTTTATGCATAAATTTATGCCTTACAGCAGTCACTTACCAGCGCTTCAAAATGTAATATTCAAATGAAAATGTCAAAAAGCGTGGAAAGAAGTGAAGAGAGAAATATGAAAGCTCTTGAGTTTAACATGCGATTGTTCTTCTATTAACACTTCCTAATAATCTCGTCACAATTGCTTTTAACAACAACAGCAAGCAAGCAACTCCATTTTAAGTGATTCGAATGTTCTTCACTCTTCTTTCTCTCTCTTGGTATAATTGAAATTCAAATCTATGTGCATACATTATGAAGGAATCATTGTCATATGCATGTATACATGAAACAGAAATGGATTGAAGATTGACAAGAAATCAAGAAAAGAAAAATCAGCACTTGAAAATGTTTAACTTTATTTTTTTGCATAATGATGAAAAATTTAGATGTGATGGCGCCAAAAAAATCAACATTGAAAACAATTCAATTTTTTAGGAAAAAGAAAAAGAACAATTTTTTAATCATTTAAAATGAAAAGTCGTTAAGCAAGTCATAAGAGAGATAGAAAGAGTGTCAATGGACATCAAATAAAAACATCACTTTTCATTCATTCATTTCATTTTGGTAAATTTATTAAAACTTGCTTTTTTGATAAATAAAAATTCTCTTCTTGTTATTTTTCTGTTTCTGTCTTTCTTTTTTGGGCACCGCCAAGCAATTCAATTTCTTCGATTTATAAAATTTTTCCTTGTTCACTCAAAAACCATTTAAAACTGTAATTTTTGTGTTGTCTTTTTTTATTCTCGCTCACTCGTTTGCCTCGAAAGTCAGCATGCGGGCTCTAAACAAATTCATACACAAGAGAGACAGAGAAAGAGATTGGGAAGAACAATTACGAGCACACCTACATTCTGAAACTTGTGTATCATCAACAATCTCGGAATTGTATGTGTGTACATGAAATAATTTGTAATGAATTGAGAACAATTAAAAGCAAGAGAGGGAGAGTTTTCGTTTCAAGGCGATGAGTGCGAAGTTCATTAATAATGAAAAATGGTTGCTAATTAAATGTGTACAATGATGTGCTTAAATAATTCACTGCTTTAAAACACAGAAATGGGTTCCAATTAATTCCGAGGCCATAAAAAATTTCATTTTATGTTTCATTTTTTTTCATGAGCTAATTTTTTTTGCTATTTTGTCAGCATTTTGACTTTTGTCTATTTAATCAAATTGGCAAAAACGCATTTTTAAAATATAATATAAGAATGCGCTTTAAAGAAGTATAAAATTTTTTTACCTTACTTATTTCATTTGTGGACATAATTAAATATTCAAATATGACCAAACAATGCAGTGTGGCTAAATGAAAATGAGATGACGAAAAAATTAATTTATTTTTCAATATATTGTAGAAAATGATTTTTAGCGCATTTTTGGAACAACAATGCACTTTGTTCGGCTGGCTGGCTGGCTGTTCGGCTCCCGGCTGTCCCTCTGAGATCTCGATAACTATAATAGCTAGCGACTTATGGTTTTTTGCGTTAGATTTGTGCTAAAAAGTTAGTGCGGCGACGCTTATTTATATTTCTGTTACTAGTCATATAACTTGGAAAATTATGAATTACTTTTTCATTTTGAAAATTTGTAAACAAAATTTTTTGTTGCGAATTTGACTGCGCACACTGATCTTTTTTTGAAAAAAATGTTCACTTATTATTTTTTGTTGATTTCTCAAAGTTTCTTCAATTATATACTAATCGATAGAGCATAGTCTGAAGTTTATTCTAGTGAATTATTTAGTGAATTAACTGCGTAATTACTGAGAAATTATGATTCAAAGTTGACAATTTTTTTGTTTACATTTTTATGTGAAATTTTCTGATCAAGATTTCTCGGCTAATACTGAACTATTTCTAAACATGTATATATCAAAAGTAAGTTAATATAGTGTAGAATACAACAAATAAAAGACTTTAATTGTTTAAATGCGATTTCATACTGAATTTTGTGTTGCCATTTTTAATTTTTTCCAATTTTTTAAACTCAAAATTACTAGCCGGAACTCCTTGGAACTCCATCAGACCTATCAAAATCAGTAGATTACAACAGAAATTATCTACTGTATAAGCCTCTACCAGCGCAATCCAGCGCAATTCGTAAAATTTGCGATTGAATTTTATCAAAAATTTCATATTAAAATACAAATTTTCATCATAATTCAAAACATTTAATCACAAATCGAATTGATATTGTCATAGATAGATTCTACGTTCAATAAGCATTATTTTGATATAACTATGTCTAAGAATGGATCAGTATTAAGTGAAATATCTTGATCTGAAAATTCAAAACAATAACGTCAACAAAAATAATAAGTGAACATTTTTTTCAAAAAAGGATCAGTGTGCTGCGATCAAAAAATTTTTCAGCTGCGCGTAGCCAACTTCGCGTATTTTTGAATTTGATCGTTATTTTCAAATCAACAAAATTTATTAATAAGACGATTTCGAGAATTTTAATAGATCAAGATTATTAGCAGCAATTACATTACTCGAGTTTTTATAAAATATATTTCTATATGAAAATGTAACAAAAACAAGAAATAGTTGCTGAATTCCTAATTGACTGCTATTTCCTACAACTTAATTTCAATTATTTCATTCGAAACTATGAGTATTACAAATGAAATTTCCTATACATTTGAAATTTACTTCAACCAGTATATCTTATCACATGAATCTGTTTTACAAACGCATCTAATATTTCTGTAATTGTTATAAACTCTGATCTAGGCACCAAAAATGCCTTAAGTACACCGATCTGCAACACGGGTACTTGGTCACTGGTTTCATTATAAACTAATAGTTCGACATTTTGTTGCTTGCTATCTCACATTGTGCAGATGTCGATTTATGCAAAAAGCATTAACTTATTGAACTTCCATTTTCTTCTTTTTTGCAATCTAATCACAAATTTAAATCCTTTTGTTAAATAATCATCACATCATTTGTTGAAAAAAGCACTCATCAGGAAATGAAACATTAGTGCAATAATAACAGCAATATTCAACACAATGTGGATCTAAATTGAAAAATATTTTTAGTCATAATAATAATGATATATACGTCTATTTCTATTTATTCATTTTTAGCAAACTAGTGTTTGCTGTTTGTTTATGAGAGTGGGGCGATAATGTGAGTGTGAATTGAAATTCAAAGTGCATTAAGAAGCAAAAACCTATAGACATACACACGGAAGCTGTTTAATGCTACTGCTTCTAATGACATTTTCTACTCTATGCCATGTACATATGCCACATTTAAATGGCATTATTTTATGATGTGCAGAGAAGTGAGATGAAAATTATTTAATTAATATTGCAATGTCAGATGGTAGCTGTGACTACTGTTGCTGTATATGAGGATTATAAATAACAATAATAATAATCATCATATCATTGTCTTTATCAGCTCAATTCCATCTTTTTACTACTCACTTCTGCATTAAAACCTACGCAATATTTATTTTTTCAACTTCTGTCTCTTCTCAAACTGATCATATATTCTCACATACACATGCAGTCATGATTTATGTATTATTGATTTTTCCTGATTATAATATTTTTATCTTCTTACGCTCGTCTCATGCATGCATTAATGAATCGGTTTGTGCCACTGCGTCAATCATGCAACGATGCAATTATCATGCAAGAACACATCACATTGCTCCTTACTGCATTGCATTGCATCAGTAATGATGATAAATAGTATTTAAGTTGATATCGCTTCCGATTTGCTTTATGTTTGCTCTCTCTCGTATACATACTGCTGTTAAACCTGTAGTCACATTGTCGTGACGAGATTTAAAATGTAATAATAATTGCATAAAAGAGCAGTTTTAGTAGCTGTCAGTTGTCTTCTGTCTTAACTATTTTAATTACATTAATCAATCAGAATTTATTTATTATCTAATGGAGCAAAGAAAATTAGTCATATTTTATTAGTATGTACCTTCACCAGACTTGTTTGTGCATTATTGGAATTGCAATGAAAGACAAACAGAGAGAGAGAGATAGTAAAACTGTAATTTGTCATTTACAAATTGCACACATATTCATAATTCATTGATTGACTGTATGACTATGACTGGTTCATAATATGCAATAATCCATTCACTATAACTCAACTGTTCGATATGATTTAATTTACCTTTTTATTATTTTATTTTATTTTATTTTGAGTCAATTAGTCTCAATTCCATTGTTCTTTTATAGAAATCACAAGTCGACATACTGCAATATTGCGGCACATTTCTTTTTAGTTCTCGATGTCAGCTGCAATATGTTTTATTGCTTTTTATAGTTAAAAATTGTTTTATATACTGGCCGAGAGTGAAACAAGACTTTATCAATTCACCGTCAGACGAAAATGAAAGTACAAAAGAACAAAAATGACGTAATCGGAATGATATATCTTTCTTACAACGAGTTGCATTTTTGTGTCATGAAATAAATTCAAGTTTTTTTTCCTCTCTTATTATTATTATTATTCGAGTGCAAATTGCTTACTTGTCTTTAGTCAGCAGCTCATAAAAAATTAGAATAAAAACAGTTTAAGCGCAACGATATCTTAATTATATTCCATAATGTAAATTTTGCACCTTTTTAATGCTCTTATGATCGAGCAGTAGCAAAATTCATAGCATGAATTTTTCATCAATCATATAAAATAAAGAATTAGTTGCATATTTATGCACAACGATAAGTATGAAAAGTGAATGGCAAATAGAGTAGCATGTGCCGCAATTGAGAGCACTAACTAAGGTGCGGTAGTGATTGTTCTCAATTTTCTAATCATTTGTTTGGTCATGCATGCAGCAGTAGCAGCACATTTCTTTATAATGCTTTTATTTTCTATTATCCAAATGTCGACAGTATTATTCAATGATTTCTTTCTTTCTTTTCAGTTCTGAATGGATACTCATGCGTTCCTATTGCACTCAGTCGAGATCTTGATATACGTTTAAATACAGCCGTCAAGAAGATCCGCTATTGGGATGGAGGCGTTGAAGTAACGGCAGAAAATTTGAAGACCAATAATTCACAGGTCATTCATAAAGGTGAGAGAAAAAGTTTTTAAGATAATTATTCATTTCTGGCATAGTTGTTGTGGTGTCCAGAATCTCACACCTTAGGTTCTTTTGCGCTGAATGTGCGTAGTTTATTAAAATTATCTTATTGCTGTGCATCTCTTTCTTTCACAATGGAGTTTAAACTCCGAAAAAGAAGCGAATTTATCAAGAAATTCTCGCACATTTATATTTTAAAGCGGCTGAATTAAAGCGTTCTCTTTATTTGTGCATTACTGTTCGAGCATCTCTTTCTGTTTATTGTTTTAATGCAAGAAAACTCAGCACTTTCGTTTAATAAGCTCTAATTTATAGTTTTGTATACCGAACGCTTTCTTTCACATTCAAAGTTCCTTCCTTAATCTTTGAATATTGCAGTGCAGCAAACACAAAAAAATATATGGAAGTGCATTACAGTTTTTATTGTATATTCGTGCGTTTGAGATTAGCTTTATTCGATATTATTTTTATAAAAAGTACATAATTATCGTTATTAAAAAATTGAGTACATGAGAGAGTAACATTGAAATCGATTATATTTCGATATCAAATGCTTTTTGCTTATACTGAACTTCGTGAGGGCGCACATTTAATAATATTATTATCGCAATTTTCATGATGACATAAGATTTTTATGCTGCTGCTTGCTTTTTCGATAACTTTACTTAATTAAATTTAAATTGCCTTTCTCTTTATCTTTTGTTTTTTTTTTATGTCTGATATTTTCAGTAAATACCAATAGAGGCATGCAAAATTGATTTAATTTTTATATAAATCTTTAATGTTTGTTAAAAGTAAGGCTAGTTTTTCTTCTAAATCTTCATCTTTAGAGCTAAATATGTAGGGAAAAGAAACGCACGAGTGAGAGCGAAGGCAAAAGAGTAAAGATGATCTCATTAAAAAATATATTGTGTGTCGTTACTGTTTTGTGTATATATTTTTTATAGACCTTTCTTTTTTTTATTATTCTTTTTTTTCTCGGTCGTTGTGTTTTTTTTTGCTATGAAATTGAGGAAAATCTCTCCAAAACAATGGAATTGCAGCAACAACGACATAGCGAGCATTAATATCGATAGGTTAATAATTGTATTATTATATTTATTCGAGCTGTATCGCTTCAATGTAGCACGTTTAAAACAATACGATTGAATGAAAGAGAGAGGGTGATGCTAAGAAGAAGGTATTAACAAGCTCATTATTTGAAGAAGAAAGATGGGAAGAATTTGCGAATGATGTAGTCACTTGAGTGTACACACACTCACGCAGATATCTTCATCAATGATTTGAAAGAGCTCAGAATTGTTAATTGCACGCGACATCACGATAACAATTTATAATGAGCTTATTAATGTTTTCTTTTAGCCACAAAGCTGCTCCAATCTCATCTTCTTTCTTATTTTTTTTCTCTCTCGTGTACAATGTATGGCGTGCCTCGTTAAAAATAAGCTTCCTACTCCCCCATATAAGAATGAGAAAGATTCTTCAAAAAAAAAAAAAAATGAAATGAAACTTCTTTTAATTAAACCATTCGCAATTGAAAATTTTTCACATATTATGTTGTTTTATGTTAGTGCGAGTGTGAAGGAATAATAAAAACGAAGTCATTTTGCCATTGAATGGAATCGGGAGCGTGAAAATCAGTCGCCCACCAAAATGCCTTTTTGCAATTTTTATTATTATTTTACTTTATGCATGCATGCATTGTGTGTATGGCCAATCCTTTATATGTATACACCTATGTTGTCTTTATTTTTTATGTTGCTTGAAAATTTTTTCTAGAAATTTTTTTTGGTTTTTAACAGTTTGTCTTTTTTAGAATTTTTAATGATTTAAAGTCTTTAGAATTTTATAACAGAATTATTGTTGATAAAATTGGTTTGATTTATTCTGTCAAAAATTTGAAAATATTTTTTTTTAAATGCGTTCTAATCAAAGTCTAATAAACTGTTACAATCTTTCTCTCTACTTTATTTCCATTTAATTTACTTACTTTGAAGAAATGTTGACTTGAGTTATTAATCGAGACCTAGATTCTTTTAGTTGTTGTCTTGTTTCTCTTATTTTTTGATGTTAGTAAGATGCAAAGAAAGAAAGAGCTAAAAAGAAGTGTTGTATTAATGTGACAGTTTCGAAAGAAGACTCCCACACATGGTCAGAAGTAAGCACACACACGGGTGTTGAGCAAATATAAAAAAGAGTTTTCTGAATTGCGGCAAAATGCAAAAGAATTTCTCAGTTTTCATCTGATTTTGGTGTGGAAATAAATTCTCTGTTTATTTTACTGTCATGTCGCGGCACAAAGAGATTGCTCTCGTTTAATTAATTACTCTTCTAACTCGAGATCGGTATCATCACCAGCAGCAGAATCTTTCTCGCGAACTTTATTTTTGCAGTGAGAATCCACATAGTGCACCACAGCCTCAACATAAATTGCATTGATTTATAGACAAGTCGTGTTTTTGCATGTTGTTCAACACTCACACACACTACATACAAGCATGTCAGCATCTACCAAACAATAAAAGTCCCAAAAAAGAGACCAATCACGATAAGGCTATTGGACGACAACGAGTGTAAAATATTTTATTGTTATAAATTCGTCAATGACTTTTAGCTTTCATGCGTTGAATAAGTTCTGAAGGAAGTAGCACTCTCGCATGTGTCTACTTACATTTCTATCTTATCAGTGCCATTTAATCTTTTTCCCTCTCGTTACCAATTGACGTCGACAGATATTTTTATCGATCATTCCCCGAAAAAAGGAGAAGCGAATTTTTTCACTGTTGCTCTTTTTAGCACATTTTTCCTTCTATCAAACACTCTTAATCTTGCTCATTTCACATCAAGAAGAAATTTACGAAGAAATTTTTTCCTTATTTTTTGATCAGAAATTGATAAAGCATGTCATCTATTGAGATGAAGAAAATGTCTATTAATCTCGAAATATTCCCTTACTTGTCTTTAATCTAAAGAAAATCTTTTCGCTACTTCTACTGCTGAACACATACTTGTTGAGAAATGAAGAATGAAAGGTTGACATCAAGAAGCTTACGACAGGGAATTTTCAATTCAGTGGCTTTGCACACGAATGAAACTCTATCGGAATTCTTTCGAGTAAATTTGACATGTAAGAGAAATCTAAGAAATTTTAAGTTACCGTCTTCCCTCGAAAATAACGACCGGTCGCTATTTTCGAATTTAACGCCCATCGGACGTTATATTCGAATATAACGACCGGTCGTTATATTCGAACAATCACGTTTCTTTTTCTCGATTTATAACGAAATATCAAAAATAATTCTTAAATAAAAATTGTCATTTTAACGTTGAATCAAGTTATAAATTCTAGTGTTCGTTAAAAAGAAATATATTCTACCATCATTTTCACTAAGCATGGATAGCGAGAGTAAGAAATAAATAAATATAAGAAATATCAAAATCATCATTTTATAATTTTTAGCAAATAACGACAATTACTATGAATATGAATATTTAGATGAATGTTTAGAAATCTCAACAGGTTCAAGCTTAACTGAAATGATTTCCATATCACAGCAACAGCCATCATCTTCTGCTAATATTAGAAGTAGAAAATCGTACACATTAGAAACAAAACTAAAGATATTTGAAGAATTTAATCCTCATAATGAAAATTCTACTCTTCTTGCGCTTTCAAGAAAATACTCAATTCCACTAACAAATCTAAATTATGGCTCAAACAAAGAGAGCAAGTCAAGGCAAAGCAACAAACTGCAGTATCAAAAATGAGAAATATGCGTCATTTATCTGGAAGTGGAAGACCAAAATTTTATCCAGAAATTGAAGATGAGCTAATGAATTGGATTGATTCATGTTTGAGCAATGGTTTGATGTAAAAATTGAGGTAAAATAATAGAAACAAGTTTCTATGGATCAGAAAGTGCTGAAGTTAAAAAGTTGGTTCTAGATAGCGATTATTATTGTTTATTAAATGCATAATGTATCAGTAATACTGATTAAAGTTGTTAAAATTACAATAAAAAAAATTTCTTTGTAACGTATTTTTTTAAAATGAGTCGCTGTTTTTGAAGGTCGTTATAATCGAATTTTTTGGACCTTTTTCGTCGTTTTTGAAAAAGTGGTCTGTTCGAAAATAACGACCGGTCGTTATTTTCGAGGGAAGACGGTACTAGGAAAAGTTTCAAAGTTTTTAAGATCAAAATTGAATTTTACTCACTGGTCAATTTTTAACATTGTAACTTAAAATTGCTTGTTGCACTGCTATCATTATTATTTCTTTCATCCATTTAATAACTCTCGTTCTCTCTTGTCTTCTTATTTTCTCATATACTTCATTCTATACTATTATTTTTTACTTGCAACTCGCCTTTTTCTGTTGCACATTTCAAGTGAATTATTGAAAGATTCCAGCATTTATGATTACACATAAAGGTGTAGAATGGCGAGAAAAATGTATAAGTACATAAGTAAGTAAGTAATGCATAGAAGGTAAAATCGATATGCTGAGAAATTTGAAGAAGGAGTAAGAAATTCCAGTATGTAACAACAACGACGACGACGTCGACGATCGTCGTCTAACGAGTGCATAAAAAAATGAATGTTACAGATATCCTTTCCATTGCTTATGTTTCATATAATAAACCGTATTATACATCTACCGCTCGTTGCTTCTGCTCTTGCTTTTAATCTTCTCTTTTTCTCTCTTGCTCTCGTTCGTTCTTTGCTTCTTTTGAGGTAACTTGACATTAATTGGACTTGGACAAAAAATGGTTATTTTATTTTATGTACACGAAGAAAAAGAAGAAGTATACACTTTTGTAGGTATATGAGATGACTTTTTTTCCTTTGCTACGAGGCTGGCAAGCATGAGTATGGCACACACAAACAACAACTCGTTCCTGCTTATTTTTTTTAAATTGCATTTTTTGTGTTCTTTCATAAGAGTGTTGATAAAAAAAAAGAAGTTATGTGAGGCAGAAAATATTAAATTTCTTTCTCTCTCTCTCATGGGATTATTATTAGAATTTTTATATCATAAAAGATGAATATTTTAATGGCAAGCTCATCTGTTGTGACTTCCTTTCAGAGAAATTCATGATCAGCTCTAAATCATTGACCAAATTAATGTGTGTTGTTGTTTGCTGCTCCCTTTTTATTACCCACTGATCTGATGTTAGTTATTTTTTGTAGAATTATGGACTATGAAGAAATAAAAATTAGAAGATGAATAAGAAACACACATAATAGTCTTCTAATTTGATTTATGAACGGTTTCATTCACCAAAATGATTTAACATAATGGACTTTTATGTGATAGCCATAAACGAGGTGAATTTTGATATGTATAATAAATTTTTTTTGTGAACTTTATTGCACTTTAAATGGTCATTTTTGAAATTGGTTTAAGATAAATTCTTGAGTTGAAATCAAAAAATCAAGCAAAACAACTTTCACATAGGTAGAAACATAATGAGAATTCCAGTTTTATGTTAAATGTGCATTAAAAGACAAGAAATCATTAATCATAAATGTGAGTCGCATCAGACATTTCATCGACAGCCAATTCATTCATTTCCACTCGTTACGTTAAACTTAAAGTTTATCATTCTATACATGACTCTTTAGTTGAAACTACACAATGTTGTTTATTTGTTTTCCTTCTTTTTATTCCTTCATTCTTTCAAGTTTTATTCTTCTTTATTGCTTTGCTGCCGTTGATGATGATAAATTTATTTAATTAATTACTAAAAGAAGAAGAATAAGCAAAAAATGTTTTTCTTCTTTTATTGGGTGGAGTTTTGCATTATACAAACATTTGTGACCTATATTCAGTAAGTTTACATCCTGTTTAGGCATGCATGCTGTTAAATAGAAAAAACTTCCACCCTCTCGCGCTCTAATAAAACAAAAAAAAACTAGAGCAAAAAGGCAGATTGTAGCAACATCCTGTGTGTTGAGAAAGTTCTATCTAATGGGCTAAAATGAGCAAAAGATTGATCATCTCGTTTGATTAGTTTTTTTGGGCCATTTCTCATGATGAAAATCACTATATTTCATCACACAAGCATCACTGTTTATATGCGTAATTGCTGCTAAGCCTTCGTTTTCTCAATGATTGATTCTCGTCACTTCGTATTCGCTTTTTTTTGTTTGTGCGTGTCTGCTACGAAATTGATTTCAATCACTCACTCTCTATTTCTTTTCTTTATTCACAGCTGACATTGTTTTATCGACACTGACACTTGGAGTGCTGAAAATTGCCATTGCAAAGGAATCAAATCAGTTAAACACTGTCCAGTTTGATCCACCACTACCACAGTGGAAACAAACAGCTATTGAACGACTTGGTTTTGGTAATCTCAACAAGGTTGTTCTGTGTTTCGATAAAATTTTTTGGGAACCGGACATTAATCTATTTGGACATGTTGGAAGCACAACAGCCAGTCGCGGTAAGTACTCAATAGTAAAAATATCTAGTATAGGTGAATGGCAGAATAAAGAGAAAATTGCCATCCATTAAGATTTAGAGAGCGGTCTTTAATGATAAGGCCACGTCGTACACATATATTTGTCGTTTGGTCGAGAGAGCATTTAAACATGTGTACATTCGCGATGTGATGGAAAAATGGAACTGCAAGTAGCTTAAGAACTGCGTTACCTTTCGATGTCCATATCAATCGATCTTTCAATGGTTTGATAGCTTGCTTGTTTCTGTTGCCATCATGTTTTAGAAAAGAAATAAAAATAGTTGCAAGTCAACAATTGCGTCTACCGATAAATCTTGTGTTTAAACATTTCTCGTTATCTCTTACGTTCATTTGCTTTATGATTCTGTCACTGTATTTGCTCGCAAAGTGAGTAGAATGAATGACGCAAAACTTAATGGTTAAGTCAATGACATTATTCTTTCAATAGCGTTATCATAATTTTTTTCCATGTTATTGTGTTGATACCACTCGTAATAATAAATTGATACACACATGATAGACTTGTAATCTTTTATTCTTCTTCTCCCTTTAGTTTATCTATCTATCTACCGATCTATCTGTGCAACATGCTTGTTCCAGTACATGTATGGCATTTGTGTTTTTTTCACTCTATTCGCATGCTGCTATTGGCATTGTCAGGTAGAGAGAGAGAAAGAGAAAAATGGTATGAAAAGGCAAATCCATCATCGTGTGCATACATGAGAAAAATATTGCAAGCATTAATAGTGCAACAATCAGTTGAATTGTATCTGCATAGTCAAACACCACGACGGTACATTCCTCCGATGCTGCTGCTCTCCGATTTCATTTGCTAGTTGTGGCGGCAAAGCAGTGGTGACGAGATATTATGTTGTTGCCATAGCACATATGGATCTATATGCAACAGAATAAAAAATTGTTACAACCGATTTTTCATTGTCCACTTTTTTATACATGCATATATGCAGATAAGACATGTCATATAGATGTGTATGCACATATAGACTGATGGGATAATCAATCTTCTGAGAAAATGCTTTTTTTCGCTTCTCTCTTCATTCATTCAGTTAGTGAACATTAAATATTGTTATAGAGACTAATTTCATGACATTTTTGGCGCTTAGAGATCAAACTGTTGAAATGAGATTATTGCAAAATTCTATTGAGTATTTTAGAAAAGTTCTTTGTTAGATAATTTGAATAAAAATTAATAATAATTTGTTCTAATTTTCATTTATAAAATTATACAATCAAATTTTTACCATTCAATAACAGAAAACTTCCTTAAAGGTAACAAAAGGGATTGGCAATCAAAATATTTTTATCTTTTCCATTCTGTTCAAATTTTTCATTTCTTTGATCAACAAAAATTCTTTTGTGACCAAAAATAACAAACTTTATTAAATTCTTGTGCTTGCGTCTAAAAGTATGCTGGACAACATGAGAAGTCGGCATCAGAGAAGAGAATTGAAATAATTCTTTATTTCTGCATAAAAACGTAAGTGAAGATAACGAGAGAGATGGCATGTCATGTTTGAAAGAATATTTAAAGCGACAATAAATAAGTTTTTACTGTAAGAAGAAATAACAAATTATTGCCATTGAGCATATAAATATAAAGAAAGCAAGAAGGTTTGTGCGCGCGATGGACTGAAGAAATTGAGTATTATTTTGAGACCTTTGGGCATTTATCAATGTTTAAGAGACATTTTTCACTACCACATATTGTACACATACACAATATTGCAATGAAATGGAATTTTAAAAACAGAAATTAAATATAAAAATTGCATTTGCGAAGCAGACAAGAAAGAAAGATGGCAAAATAAATTTCGCGTAAAATTATTCAATTGCAGACAGATTATTAATTCCTAATTGGAAATGCAGCTAAAATTAATTGAAGTTCATTTTTTATGTTCATCTTTCTCTCTCTCTCTCTCTTTGGCTTTCTTTCTTCTTACTAGCATACATGTGCTCGTTTCAATTTAACACAAATAAAATAAATTATCGCAAAATACACAACGAAATTTTTTTTGTAAAAATTATTGGGAAGACGCGTGTGGTGTTGTGTAAAAAATCCGATTAACATGGGAAGCGACAAGGAACAAATATTTTCAGAAAGAAGTTAAATTAAAGCTTATTCATCTCTTGATTGCCTCTCATTGAATTGCACACATGTATATAAGATAAATGTGAAATGAAACAAAGCGTAAATAAATTAAACGGCGAATATTATGTGACGAGATATTTAATATCGATGCGAAAGAGATAAATATGTTGCTCACAGTACGAACAGATACAAGAACAAGTCGAAAAGAATTTCATAAGAAGAGTCGCAACTGCAATGCAACAACTCATGATGGAAAGTGAGTGACCAGCAGATTTTTATTTTTTCAATTTTAATTGCTCAAGTCAGGCACTGCCTTTTTCATTTGTTAGCAAAAGATGGAATTTACTTTCATTATTATTGAGAATAAGTAAAGCCTTTCGTTTAATTTCGATATTTTTGGCGAATTTCAGTTGAAAAAGAGTTTCAATTCATCGCAGTGAAGCTATGAACATGGTTTATTAAATGAAGAAGTTGATTGAGTTTGAATGAAAATTGTTCATGTCCAGGATTTTATGAAAAAAAATTGTTAAACTTTTATCATTTTCAAAGAATTAATAAAAGTTGATTTTGTTAGTTTGGAAACAATTTTAACAATGAACAATTCAGAAACATTTTTCTCCCAAGCGTCAATGTCAATTCATCTTCTCCTCCTCATTTCTTCTCTCATGTGCAATAATAATAATAAAAAATCAAGAAATGAACATTAAATATATATCAATTGATTTAATGTGAAGGAAGAAGAAAGCTGGATGGAGCAGTAGATGGAAAAAAAAGAAGAAAGAAAAATTTAAAGCTCTCGTTCACGTAATTCGCGTTTAGATCAAAGGCATCAAAGCAGTACAATTGAAATGAGCATTTTTATACATATTTGAAGAAAGAAATAAGAAAACTTAACAGTAAGTGACGTCGAATATCTCCAATCTGCCATTCATGCTTGCTACGGACATTGAGGATGATGATGATGATGTGTCTTGTTTTGTTGATCAACTAAATGCGATTTCATTTGCCTTTTGAAAGGAATTGCATTGTATCAATCTCTAGTGATACATTGAACTCGACATGCCAAGCCGTTAATGTTAATTAATTGAACATTTCATGTGTCGATTGATTAGAGTTGGAAAATGTTCAATAATTCAGTCAGAAGTCAGAATGGTAATCGTGTTATTGCTGAGTCATAGAAGCACTACAAAGTGCATTGCAATGTGCATCACTCCTTTTTTTCTTTCTTTTTGTAATTGAATGGCCTCATTTGAATCAGAGTGTGCACACACACACATAACACTCAATTAATGCCACTGAATTGTAACTTATCATATGACAAAAATCAGCTACAAATTACGGACTTTGTTATTGCCGTATTGCTATTAATTCCAATAGTAGGGAAGAGAGAAAGATTCTCATCAAATCGACTTCAAAAGCATTTAATGTCAATTTCAAAATAGATTTTTTTCCTTTTCATTAATAAAAATATACAGCAGCGGTAGATACTACATGTCATGGCGATTGCTAGCTGATATACACACACCCACATGCCAAATGAATAATAAAAATTCTTTTTTGGTGCCTGTTTATAATTTGACTGTCAATATCGCACAACATGGCATCAACAATAGCAAGCAAGCAAGTCCATGGTCTGGGTTAATTTGATCAACTGACTTTAGTTGCTGCTGCTGTTGCTGCATTGTTTATTTGTTTTTATGAACATGTGTATATAAAAATGTATGCAAAGAAAGGAGGCCTTTAGAGGTCAAATTGACTTCGGCAGTGGCAGTAGTCAATCTCAGCTATTGTATAATTGTGATCAAAAAAAGTGGGCATGGAATCAACACACGAGAGAAATAATAAGAAATATGCATGTACAAGTCTCACTGAAAAAGGAAATCAATTATATTTCTTCGTTGTCGTCCAGAATCCATGCATCATTGATATTCATCTGCGGTTGAATTTTGTTAAAGAAATAATTAATAATACGCACATACGGAAATTTTCTTCTTAAATTCTCTTGCTTGTTTGTTTGTCATATTCATTTTTCAAAAAAAGTGAGAGACACTTAAAGTTTTTCGGGTTTTTTGTGTGTGTATGTGTTTGTGATCAAAACATAATTAATTACTGCTCACATTGCTGCTTTTTTATTTAAATTAATTTTCTCTCTTTGCTTTGACTTTTTATAAGACTGCGGGCCATGTGCGGTAAGAGAGTAAAGATAAGAGTGAGTGTAGTGTGTGCAAAAGCACATGAAAAAATAAGTATTTAAATAAGAAATGAATTGATAAATCAATTGAACATGAAGCGTAACAGTGTGAAGTGTCGAATGATTGTAATTGCAATTTTTCATCTCGTTTCATTCGATTCGCTACTTTGATTACATATAAGTACACTTATTGATGGTGGTGGTCATATAATTAATTAATTTATAATAATTGACATAAATTCATTTAATTGACATTCAACAGTAAAATTCACATTGCTGTGATTCACATATACAGAATTATAAAGGAAGATGGATCAAATGACAAAGAGGATTTAGCACTGATGATGTTGATGAAAGGAGAATGAAAGAAAAGAAAGACAAAAACACATAGAACAGAGACATACACAAAAAAAGTTAATTAGTGAGTCAATGAAGCTCTTAATTAACATCGCTACACTGTCGGCTTGCCTTTTTGCTCGTCTTATACTCAACAGAATACACAAAAAATTATTAATTGATGATTTGTAGATTTAAATACTTACTTACATGGCGAGAAACGAGGCTTTAATATTATTAATATGTAATTTATTTCATTATTCAACAAAAGAGAGCGAGATAAAAAAAAGTTCAATCACATTTTTTTATACTGGAGACTTATTGTCAGCCTTGTGTCGAATCAAAAGCCTTATAAATTCCTTTGCTTTTCTTTTTTCGCAAATACCAGCTTACCACCAGTTGTGTGCAGTGCTCTTTGACATTTCAATTAAATGATAAATTGCTCGAAGATGATTTACTGAAATAAATTCAATTAAGAAATTTAATCTGTAAAACTGTGAAGTTAAAAAATTCCAAAATCGGTAGCATCTATTTACAGGCACATTCAAATGAGCTCGACAGGATACCAACATGAGATTGCCACTTATTACTTTTAATTTATTAACTGAAAGTGATCGGCATGTGAGTCAGAAATTGAAAGAAATCTCCACCTTCAAAAAAAATTTCACAAAAAATCCATTAAAAGCGAAAAATTATTACAATGTGACAGACAATGTTATTTTTTTTTGGTCGGTGTTCATACCGTGGACAAATGAAGAGAGTCGTGTCGTTTTTTGGTTGAAAAATTAACTTCATAAAAATGTAAAGAATCATTAAAAAAGCTATAAAAAAATCACGATTCATTCGCCCGTTTCTTTATTATTATATTTTATGTTTATTGCACTTTTTTACTCCTTGCCATCGATTGAATTTCTTTTATACACGATGGAGAAAGAAGGAAACTCAATTTCTTGGCTGATTTCGTTGCTTCATTGGTGCATTGCAAATTGTTCCAAAGAAGTACATTTCATGAGATTTTATTGAGTAGAAATGGATTTTTGGCACAATGAAGTTGATTATTTGCAGTAGAGAGAGAAAAGCAAAACAAATTTATACCTCCATCCTATTTTGCATGAAAACGACGCTTTTTAAGCATTCGTCGTCGAGAACTATAAAAAATAAAGAATGTAAAGAAAAAAATTGTTTTGTAAATTATACACACATCGAGAATATATTTAATTAATTTCAGTTTATACAAAGCAAATGACCCGAGAAGTCATCAAAACGAGTGGCAATAAAATCTCGATTTCATTTCTAACTCTAAAAGCAAAGAATGTGAAGAGTGGAAAAAAAGTTGCATGCAAATATTTGCAGCTAAAAAAATGTTTAATTAAGCAAGCACCAAACGAGTGGGACAGCAAGAGTAGAGTGACAAAAGGCGTTTTTTCATGAATACAAAATGGAAATTAGACAGCAGAATTGCTAAAAAATTTATATTCATTCTCGGCATAATTTAGTGATAAATTTTTGCTGTTTTTTGGCGCAATAAGAATTACAGAATGGAGTACAATAAACATCACATACATAACATTACACTGTTGTTATGTTGTTCATGAAGCACTGCAAATAGTAATATAAAAAGATACAAGCAATCACAAGCAAAAGACACTCATCGCAAGCGAGAAAAAAATGAATAAATGATAATAAAATTAAATTACAAATTACATTTTATTGTTTCTTTCTTTCTTTTTATGTGCTTTCATGTCACATCGTGCGAGAAAGCGAGAGAATTCCCTTTGATTAGTTTGTTGCATGCCATGATTGCCATGTGAGACAGAGAGAGAGAGAACTTTATTTGTACACATAATCGTTAATGTTGAATTATGTTTTACCACATCTTTTAATTACCGCTCTGTTCTCACTCGCTCGCTCGCCTTTTTATTCACTTACAAACGGATGCTATGCGCCACAGTCATAGACTATTCTGCTGCTGCTGATGCTTCTGTTGGTCTGTATTTGTTGTTTGTGTGTATACAAATAACACAAATTGCAATTTCTCGAGAACAGCAACCGTAAAGCAATTGATTAAAGCTGTTTATTTGCAATTAATTTTTCTTATGTTTCTGCTACTACTGCTACTTTTGCTACACATCACACACATACACACTGTAGGATGGTGAATGACATTTCATTTTATTTGAGAAATTATACTAGGTTGTTGCTAACTCAATTAACTCTATAACATTCTATGTCGTCACTGACTTTTTCATTTGTATTTACGAACAAAGTCTTAGTTGATTAACCTTCTAAAGAGGATCTTTCTTTTCAATGCATTAACAATTAACACAATGTACCGGATGTTGTTGATTATAAATTTAAATAATTTTCTTGCAAATTCAATCTTATCTTGTTAAATTAATTTTAAAAATATTTTTTGCATGTCTGTCTCATCGTCGTTATCGTTGACCTATAAAAAAACTCACAACAATTTACCAAAAAAATAAAATTAAACTCCTTTTTTGTTTCGATTTCGTCGTTTCTCATAAAAATGAAATTTTCTCTCTCATTCGCCATGTCGTTGTTGTTTTTTCAATAAAAATTCATGAGCAATTTAAAAAAATGTTTATAATATAATAAAAAAAAATTAAATTGAATGCAAAATTGATTGAAAACATGAATTTTGCATTTTTTTCTCCGTGTGCTGCTGCTGATGCTACGGACTACACGCATTTATTTTAATATTTGTTTAATAATAATTCCCTTATCGATATGACTGAATAATGCATCTGTACGGAGAGTAAGAAATAAGTGAATCGGCACGTAAAACAATGCAGGCCATTATAAATAAGCTACAAAATACTCTTTTTTTACCTTTTCTTTCTTTAATTGTCAAATTGCGTGCACAACATTTCTCATCGCTGTGATTCTGTTTTCAATAATCATTATTAAATGCATTTTCAACTCATCTCGGTGATCATGCTGAATGCAATGAAATGCACACAAGCCAGTAGCTCATTCTTTTGTGCGAAAAAAGAGAATGAAGCGCAATGTAGTTGATATGTGGATATGACAAACAGGGTGAGTATAATGCAATATTCACTAGAGACAAGCAGCAGGCAAGCAGGATGCCTCTCTCTATGTATGTGTATTCATCTTTCAATTTAGGACACATTGTGGCATAACAAATAAGTCACTGAATAATATTATATACGAGTTCTAACAGAAACCTTTTTCGGCGTATTGATATCGATTCGAAATGGCCAGAATCCACTCGCTTAGCTACTGTTTTCACATTATTATTATTATTATTTCTTCTTGTTTCACTCGAGTATTGATGAATAACAAGCAAGCGGGCAACGAGGGAATTTATTTGAATTTTTTATTAATATTTTTTTGCTTCTCTTAATAATGATAAAAATCCGTCTTAATTCGATTGGTTAGTGGTCGTTTGTTGTTTTTTTACGAGATCTCTTTCTCATACCCGTTCGTTGCTGCTTTATATCATTTGCTTTTGTGTTAAAAGCGGAAAACATGAAATGAAATTATTAAAGAAGATACAAGTAGACAGTGACTAAGAATAGAAGGAACAAGGGAAAGAAAGAATATCTGAACATTATGGGTGGCGAGCGGAGCTTTATACACACAAGAAATTAATTATTGATTCTGGCATTTGCGATGAAATAGCCGCTATGGAATGTTTGTTTAGAGAGAAAGAGAACATTAAAAATTCTTGCAATATTGGGCATTGTTTTTGAATATGAAGTTATGGTAGCAGTAAAAAAATTGTGAAATTTATTACCATGTCAATGAATGAACAGTCAATTTAAATGGTAATTCTGCATAATTGAATATATATACATGTACAAGAAGATAGAGAGCATCGGAATATCAATTTATGAAGATTAAAATTTTTGATGGAGTTAAAGCAAAAAAATCTTTTTTATTTGTTTTTGGTTAATAAAAAACGATAAATCAATTTATTCATTTTTATCGTCAAATTAAATAACGCTACTGCTGTATGTTTTTTGGCATTGCAGATACAAAATTTTGTTTTATTACCGTGGAATTGTTGTCAGATGAGAACAAAAAAATTTTTGAGAGGAATTAAAAATTGAGGTCACTAAAATATTAATTTATTACCGAGAGAGAGAGAGAAAAATTTGTATGTGCATGTGATTGATGATAGACTGATGTGCATAAATTTTTTACGGGATTGACATATTTGAAATGATAAGCTGTATATGTGACATTTTTTATTGCATACATTTGAGATCAAATTTTTTATTTTTATTAATTCATTAGAGAATTGCAATCAATTTTTTTGAAATTTGCAAAATATACTTCTTTATTGATGAAATTTTACCACAAAAATTGCATACAAATCACTCAATAAAAATTCCCAAAAAATCTTATCTTCAGTAGCTCAATTTTTAACATATTTTAAATCTGAATTTTAGGTAAATTTCAAAGCCTATAGCCTTCAACAAATCAACTAATACTCGCCATAAAAATTTTGTATTTATTTCCAAAACAAAAAATATTTAACTTCTATCACCTCACACTCTTGGTCAGCATTTATCATTGATTTATGCCTCATGATATTTTAAAACAAAGAGCACTGACTCGCATTCATTTTTTTCTCTCTCTTTTTCTCTTATGAAGCGAGCCATAAAAATGTTTATAATAAATTTTATATAATGTTGTGTGTATTTTGTGCATTGAGGGCCAATTTATAAATTGATTTATGGCATGTTGAAATGATTGATGGTTTAATGACATTTTAAATTTCTCTTGGTTTTCTCTCATGTTGTGCCATTGAGAGTTCATTTAATTGCATAAATGTAGCAAATTATCGCCCGCTGTTCGCAAAAGTCCATGATAAATCCTCACCGTTTCGTGCTCTCATCCCCTCATCATCAGAACATAATCTGTCATGAGAAGCTTAAGAGAATTAAAAATATATTTTTTGCCTCATCGTATCGCACCTCAAGGTTTACTTACTCCATTCTACATATTGATGAAATTTTTTCCAATGACAAAAATTTCGAGCGAATTTTCCATCATCATCATCATCATAATAATGAAAAAAATATTTTCATGTAAAAGCAATTTTTTGATTGCGTGAAAACATTAAACTCAAGGCAACAGCAAGGAAAAGATGGAAAATTCTCATGTCGCATATAATTTTCTTCATGATTAGAGACATTTCATGGAATATATTTAAGAGTGAAAATAATGACGATTGAATGGAGCCAATAAAATGCGCATCAATTTATGAGTTTTTAAAGGGAAAAAAATATTTTTGAATTTGCTTAATGGCTTGTAATAATACCATCAAATAATTATCCACCCTTACTCCTTTTTTAACTGCAATTATTTAAATTATGAGACATTAAATCGATTATGCTGACGATATATTTATTAAATGGCAATTTTATGATGATGAGAAAAAGATATCTTACTCTTGCAGTTTTGGCACAAAAGTGAGATGATTATTTGAATAATTTAGACACGCGTTTGATTATACTCATGGTTCATGCATGTGCGCAGCAATAAAAAACTCTCGTTATGGATAAATTTTTCATTTTAATTGCATTTTTTGACTCTCATGCTCTAACATCTCTTCTTACAAAGCTATAAAAATTTCATCAAACAAGCGAAATGGTTATGCCATAAAGTGTATGTTCTTTACTACAAAATTTACAATAATAAAAACGAGTAAGCTTCATGCACATTCACATACGGAAATATATGTCTGATATTACACGCTGATGCGATTTTATGTGATTTCTTGTCATAAATTTACTTTTTTTTGTCGATGACTTGAAACAATCGATTTCTTTAAATTTCTGACTTCAAGGTTTATTCACTACTTGAAAATTCGTATGAATATTTCATAATTCTTCCCATCCTTCTTTAAAAGTATAAACATAACTTTTATCTTCTTACCATCAAACCAAACCGTGCGTTACAAGATCTTTTGCAAATTTTCCTAAAATAAAAAAGGATTTACGCGTAAAGATATAAAAAAATTGACTCACGGATGATGATAATATCAACAATATACGAAAAACACATAGAAAGAAGCCACATAATGTGAAGAATTTAAATATCTCTATGCTTTTAAGAGAAGACAAGCAAGCAAGTAAGATAAAAGAGAGGCTTGCAACACCATTAAAAATTAATATATTTTCATTTAATTTTTAAGTACATGCTAATGTCATATGTGTATGTGCTTTCATGCAAATACAAGTAAAAGATAAGATAGAGATAGAACTGTTAGGGTTGAAAGGTTGCCATGTCGACTAATGGCAATTTCAAAATGTGTCTCTCCCATGATGATAGCTTAAAATGTATATGGTATGAGGGTATGAAATAATCATCGCCATAATTTTTGATTTTCTTCCCCTACTTACCTTTTTCTATACTTGAAATTATAATCAAAAGATGATAGCTTGAGCGAAAGGAGCATCATTATCTTAATCAAGGCAAACGGGTAGGAGAAAAACATAATTGCGAAATCACAGAGACACTGAGTGAGACTCATTGACATTGAAAATGGCAAATGAGGGAAATTGGAAGAGATGATGATGATAGAGCCTAAGATGAGCAACCCGGAGGTGGGAGTAATTTGTCTGAAAATGGATTTCATTTCCTTAGTATATATAAGGTCGTTAAATGGGTAGAAGACGAGAGAGAAAAGAGGATTATGCCATTTAAGATTTCTCCCTTATTTTGTAGTGTTCTCTTACTTTTTTATTAGAATTGAAATTATTTTGAGGGTACTTAGTTAAGGCAAAGTCACAGTAAAAAGAGAAATTTCATAGTTTAAATTTTATTGATTATTTTATGATTCTTTGAAAAACAAATTTGACTTTAACTAATAACAAATTTTACTCATTGATATTTGAAATTTCAAAGTTTAAATTGGATTACTTTTGATAAGAAAGGGTGAAAAAAGAAATCGACAAAGCACATAAAAGACGATAATTTGAAATCAAATAAAGGTGATTTTCTAAATGATTCGAATTCAATTTTTGTTCCTTTTTCTTACTCAACACTGTAAGGATCTTTTAAAGCTTGTTTTGCCTTATACTCGTGTTGATGATGTTGTCTAAGCTCATTTTGTGCCCTTGACTTGTTCTTATTCTTGCTTTTACTCTTATCGCACTAATTGTGTTTATTTTTTTTACGACAAACCTGACAAATGTGCGAGAGTGTTCCATAACAACCACATAATGTTCTATTTCTTTCCTTACATAAAAAGCTCTCATATTCTACAGAAAGCACCAAAAAACTGCCACTTCTTTTCCCTCGTTTATTCATTACTCTTCACATAAGTATAAAAATTAATTAAAAAACTTTGTAATTAAGCATAACATCAAATGTGTAAGCACTGCTGTTACTGTTACGCATGTGCACTCATTTTGTTTCTTTGAACGCCCTTTACATAATCTCTTGATATTGCACAAGTCCTATAAGATTACTAACATTTGCTGCTGCTGTTTCAATGATTCATCTTTCATTGCCTTCTGTGTAGTTTCGTCTTTATGTATTGCATTTTTCGAATGGCCTACTTTTTTGATGATGTTTAAAGGAAGAAATTCGAATAAGGTGGATGGAGAAAAATTGGTCATAAAAGAAAATGTTTTTCGTATTTAGTTTAATGAAAGGATAAGAAGCTGAGAATGAAGAAATGAAATTTTATTATTGTAGTTATCGTACTTGCAATAGTAAAATTTCAGTCCTTAATGTAGCTACTTGCTTTCATGTAATTTTAAATTTTAGTTTCTTATCCTTGTTGCAACATTTTCTTTTATTTTTTCTATAAAAACTTTCTCGCATATACACACACGTTATATTGAGATCAATGTACTTACTCATACCAAAACACACATTCATAAGCACATATCATAAACGTTCGCATAGAGCATAAAGTTAATGAAACTCACTTTCATTTTTTTTCTTCTAATCTTCTTCACTTCTTTTCTACAAAGTAGAAGCATAAAATGTTTCCTTTTAATTTAAAGAACTAAGAAGGTGAGACCGCGATAAGATGGTAACCATTTTCATATACATGCGCTCGTTTTTAAGCACTTTTTGGTGTTTTTCTCGTGAAGTAAAAATTCCCTCAAGGCAAGTGAAAATGAAAACAATGATAATTTTTTTATATGACTTGAAAACATCACGTACATGACTTTATTTGTAATTATTATTGCTGTGGATGTCTCTAGTTGAAAAGATAGAAACTTTTTTTTTGGCTCATTTAAAAATCTCTTTTTCTATAGGCCTAAAGGAAAAATCAGGACGATGAAAAATTTCTGCATTGGCATCACAAATTCCCTATATGCGAATAAAAAAAGGCATTAGTGAGTTGAGTTCTCTTTTTATTTATTGTGGCTGCGATAAATGCTTTTTTTCTATTTTTTCCACTCAATAAATCTATTGCGCGCTATTCTGTGTCTGATGCATGCCTATTGCCAATGGATTTTCAAATGCAGAGAAATGAAAAGTTTGACTTTTCTATGTATGTACGGCTGCAGGTATCTCTATAAAAGTGAGATATCAATAACAGTGAACAAATTTCATTTTGTAGAAGTTAGGCTTAAAAAACATTTCCCATGTGCATAATTCATTTTAAATCAAACTTTAATCTTTTAGCTGCCATCAATTTCACTTTGTTCATTGTTGTTTGCACAGTTTGTTGATTTAAGAACAACTTTAGAAAATAGAAGCACTTGAAAAGCGATTTAAAAAGTTTTTCATCGACAAGTGTGCAATATAGAAGCATGTGTGTGTCTTTGATGATGATACAATATTATATTTCCAATAATGATATTTAATGTTTGAACTTAAGCTTAACTTTTAAAGCACTTAGAAAAGAGAACAAAGACAAAGTTATTTAAAAGTTTCAAAGAGTTTATTAGTTTTCTTTGTTCTTAAAAAAATTAAAGAATTTTGTTTAATAATAAGGTACTACGTAGAATTTATATGTTAAATTAGCTCTTTAGAAGAAATGAAGTAAGAACTTATGATTAACAAATTCAATTTGTAACACTTTACGCAAACAATAAAATTATTTATTAATTACACTACAGCATCATCAATAATCTTTTGGCACAAAAGGTTCGTAGTGTTCTAGCAAAAGTTTGTAGAGCAATTATTTCAGCACAAAACAAAATTTATAATTAAAGTTTTCTAAATTTTCTAAAAAAATTTCAAAAAGTTCTATCTCTACAAAAAAAAATTCTTTCCATTCAAAATCTCATTGTTTTTATTATAATTCACTTTTTATTTTAATTCTTTTCATAAATTTCAATCAATTGAATAAAAACTCAAAATTTTCCAAATTTATTAATAAAACTTTTCATTTGTAAAAACACACCTTCATTGTTCAAATTCATTTACATTGAATGAAAAGATAGAGCTCAATTTCTATGTGGCTATTTATGGAAAGGAGGAGAAGAAAACTTTTTTCATTTAAAATTTTAGAAAATGAAATGAGTGGTGAATGCAAGGTGTTGAAAAGTTTGACTTGTAATTGTGTAATAGATAGCACCAATTTGCGATGAGATGAGAAAAGTTTCTACTGTTCTATTTGCATGCGAGTTTGAATGTCAACAAAAATTTATGCTTGCACAGAACTTCTTTTTTTGTGTGCAGAGCGTGTGCATGTGCTTCGATCCATTCATTGACCCAAATTCATAGCTAAATAAATTTGCCTTTTCTGCCCTCATGGATATATTTGCCTTCAGATTCTATGTTTTTATATAAATATCAATATGCACAAATGCATGCACAATGTTGAAAATAATTTTCCTCTATTTTTCATGTATGCAATGCACTCATTCTCCTCTGGTTGGATTGGCAGTGTATTCATATAATATATTATTGTTTGAGTTAAGCTTTAAAAAATAAATAAACTGAGACAGCTGAAAAATATAAAAAAAATTGTTGGACAAACAAGCGAGGACTATTGAATTGATTTGCATGAGTGCAGGTTATTGTGTTGACAAATATTTGTTTTCTAGCAAGTTTCCGGCATTTTATTTTGTTGCTTTCAAATCGGTAAAAAGTTGTTAAAAGATTTAAAGAAATATCGATTTTCAAATATTTTTCCATTAGCCATTGTCTACATTCTATATTTTTTAGAATGAACAAATTCAACAAACATTCTCATTCGGCAATTTGATTCCAAAAATAATAGCCAATGCAAAAAAAAGAAGCAAATGTTTATTTTAGCAGTTTGAAATTCAAAACGATAATCGAAATGATAGAAAAAGCATCAAATGCTACAATTATTTCCAAAAAGCGAGATTTTTTTCTTATCTTGTCCATTCAATCTATACGCCATGGCGCTGCTGCTGTTTTAATCGAAAAGAATTTAATTTTCTTCTTTCTTTCAACAGCAGCAGCAGATGAGAATTTTTCGCACTCAAAATGAATTTTATTTTTCGGTTTAAACCGCGACTTCCAAGAATTTCACATAATTTCATGTTTGGTAAAATTTCATTTCAGAATGAAGAAGAAATTAAAAAAAGAGTTCGGTCGACTACCGGAGTCGAGAAAGAATTTTAAAATTAAAATAGAATTGTAAATTGATTCAACAGACTGTAAATAGCGAATAAAAGCATTGATGCAGTGAATTTATAGCAGTGAATCTGTAGTGGTTTATACTTTTGAGTTAAAAAATAGCTTTTAATTAAAATTTGAATAAACGGTTTTTATTAGTTAAAAAATTTTGAATTCAAAAGTTCGTTATTTGAGAAAAATTCAAAAATACGTTATTAACCAGAGATTTCAAAAGTTATAAACTACGTTATTTTTAAAAATTTGAAATCATTTCACAAAATCTTATATAACATAAAAATCGCTACCCATTTCACAAATTGACAACCACCATGATGTTCGTTCGTTTTTGTATTGGTTTCGACATTTCATTTATAGGGAAAAAAGTAAAATTTGCTGCTGCACCCTCACAAACAAGACACATAATGACAGAATTTCAATTTTTTCCATTTAACCAAATTACGAGTATTGCTTTCTGATATTCACCATATTTTTTTGTATGCATTTGCTCGCTCACCATCCCGTCTCGTCAAATAATTTCCTTTCTGTTATTCGTACATTCTCACTTTATTACCCTTGGTCAAAACCATTCAACTGTCACTTTTACCAAACTGAAACGAAGTAATTGAAAATCGATTTGTAATTAAATAGTATCAGTTTTCATTCAAATGAGCATTTCTCTCCTCGTTGCCTTTGATGTTTCCGCTCGGTCACTGTTAATTGACGATAGAATTCATAGCAATTTATAGATTGTGGTTGCTAGAAATAAATTTGAGGTTTTCATAAGAAAAATATTCAATAACTTCCTTTCTCTTAAACTTTTAAACGAAGAACTTTTAAAATAAAAAGCAGAAAGTGCCAAAAAAAGTTTATTTGGTCATAAACTGTGAACATTCATTATTTTAATGGACAATAAATTCAGAATCAAACGACAATTTTGGTTATTTTCTCTCTTATTTGTTGAAATGTATATATTGGGGATCGTCTATAAATTATGTATAACTTTTAATTAAGCTAGCAGTAAAACATTACTTGCACATGCTTCAATTTTCATCCCTACTAACAGAGGTAGATAACAATTACATCATGTTCCATGATACTGCCAATTGTGCTTTCTCTCGCTTACACCATGTCAGACAAATGGTTGCAACAAAAATCGAATTTCAACCATTAAACCTGCACTGCTATGAGGCATAAAAATGAAATGCTTAAAAGTTCAATTTATTTGCTCACTTTTTCAAAATTTTCTTCTCTTTTTTTTACAGGTGAACTTTTCTTGTTCTGGAACATTTATCAACTTCCTGTGCTTTTGGCACTCGTTGCCGGTCAATCAGCATTCATTATGGAAAATGTTTCTGATGACGTAATTGTAGGCCGATGCATTGCTGTATTGAAAGGCATTTTTGGTGACAAAATGGTTCCGCAACCAAAAGAAACAGTTGTAACTCGTTGGCGTGCAGATCCATATGCTCGTGGTTCATATAGTTATGTTTCAGTTGGCTCTTCTGGCACTGATTATGATCTTTTGGCGTCACCTGTAAAACCGCACAGTGGAAAAGATGAAAAGAATGCTGAAGGTGAAAATGAAGATGATTCAATTTTGCCACGATTATTCTTTGCTGGTAAGTAATCAAAAACTTCCGTTATATTTTAAAAAGTGTGAAATTAATAGTAATAAAGTCATTACTGTCATTATTTATCGATGATTTTCAATCTTGCCAAAATTCTTTCTTTTATTGGCTTTATCAATCATTTCGAGCTTCTTGTTGCTTTACCAAAAATAAAAAAAACGTGTTTTGGTCATTTCTTTCTTTTACTCTATCCCAAAATGAGATGACCTTATCACGATATTTCAATCAGCAAACAGCAGCAGCACACATACACGTAATGAGATGGTCAGTGAAAATTTACGAAAATAAAATGAGAGGAAAAAAAGAGAGTTAAATAAATGAATGTATCAAACCAGACAAGCGAGAATGAACTGCAAAATGCAACACAGTGAAAAAAGAGATTCTTTTATTCACAGAAGCAAATCAGCATTTTAATTAAGCCGTTTAAAGCGAACTAATTAAGTCATTATCAAATTGACATTCCATTTTTCTTGTCTCTTTCAAACTGTTTTGCTATCGACAGTCGATGCATGCATGCGAGTTTATTCATTGTTTGTTACATTTTCATTTTGCTACTGTTTGAGTTGTTGATGATGCTGCTCTTGCTGTTGTTTGTTATTTATTATAATAAGACAAGTGCAAAGAAGAAAGTACATGATAATGAGAAAATTACATAATAAGTAGTTCTAATAAATATTTATCAAATATGTCTCATCATTTGTCATTTATTTTGTTTGACATGAAACAAGTTAATTTATTATTTTATTTTTATATAAAATTTAAATCCCATAATTAATTGATTCATTTCTAATCACAATCATTATTCCAACATTTTTCATCAGCTTTTATGCTCTCAAATTCCACAATCACCTCATTTAAGCTTCCTTATTGCTTAATTAATTTAAAAATTGCATTTCTTATCTTAATCTTTTTTCTCATTCTCTTTCTTTCTGTTTTTTATTTATTTCAACAGGTGAACACACGATTCGAAACTATCCTGCAACAGTACATGGAGCTTTGTTGAGTGGTTTACGCGAAGCAGGACGAATTGCTGATTATTTTATTGGTAAGATCCCACAAGAGCCTGAAAAACCCGATTCTGCAACCACAGCTACCGCAGATGATGACGACGTCATATTTTTAGATAATGAACCAACTTCATCGAGCAAGTAGAAAGAAAAATTTCATAAATTAATTAATTAAGTATTTTTTGTTCGAGTGTTCCCAGCTTGATGTATTTGCACACAAAAAAAACACTACAGAAAATAAACATTGGAAATAAAAATAAATTTTTTTGCTGCTGTCTTCATAATGGCGAATTTAATTATTAAAATTTTAATTTTCTCGAATGAGTACATTAAGCTCAGTCTGCAACTTTTTTTATTCTTTCATATTGAGACATTTTTGTCGGTTTTCTTTTCAGAAAGTCCTCAACGATAGTTTTTACCATTTCTACTGCTGTTTAATAAATTAACAATCTCATTGCAGCACAAAAAGTTTCTTTTATGACGGAATTTTTATTCTTTTTCATGTAGCCACAATTTTATTGTTATGATTTCTACAATTGCTGATGAATTTTCTAGCAACTTTGTCGTGTGATTTTCAGCTTGTTTTTTTTTTGAAAATTTTAATTTTTTTAAATTTTCAGTGAAATTCTAGTGAAATGACATCTTGAGAAGGAAGGAAATTATGGTTTCTCACTTAAAGTCATGAGTAAAAACTTTTGATAACGAAAATAAAATCAGAAAAATTGTATAAACTTTTTTAAAAAAAAATGATAATTTTATGCCTGCAACAAAATTTATAAAAATAATCAAAAAATAATTTAAAATTAAAATTTTTTTCACGATTTTTTCATTAAATCGTTTTTTAAAGTTTGAAATTTAAAAATTTAACGAATTTGAAAGTTTAAAAAATTTAAAGTTTTAAAATGTTGTTATTTTAAAAATTATTCAAAAAAAGAGCTCAAATCATTTTTTAAAACTCCATAACAATTTATCCAACTCAACTTCAACACAATTTTAATAAAAAATTAGCTACTTAAGCAATCGTCATGTTCAAGTATAATTTTTGTCATAAATGTATACACTTCAATAAATTTTCATTCCTTTTTCATCGTCATCGTCATTCTACTCGTTTTTGTAAAAAGCTTTTAAGAGCTTTTTATGAGTTCTGATATCATAACTACTACTAGTTGCTCAGTTGCATAAACTAAAGGAGTTGAAATTTTTCCATTCATTTCTCTCTCGTTGCAGCTACTTAAAATCATTACACTCATAGAAAAAATTTAATATTTAACATTTGAATTTTTAACAATTGTTGGATCTTGATAACTTAGAAATATTTATATTTCTTTTTCACTGGATCTTTTTAACGTTACATTCAACTATAATCTGAAAAGAAATAAAATAAATAAACTTATAATATATGAACCAATTACCTTGATTCAATGCTTTATTTGCTTTTGATTCGGTAAATAGATAGAAAAGAACTAAATAAATTAAAGAGAATTTAGAATAAGATAACAAAAATAGTTATTTAAAACACATGTTTTTCAATTGATTTTCAAACTGACTTACT
>CM031381.1:24495230-24516576 GCA_018290095.1 Polypedilum vanderplanki | reverse complement strand
CAATTTTAATAAAAAATTAGCTACTTAAGCAATCGTCATGTTCAAGAATAATTTTTGTCATAAATGTATGCACTTCAATAAATTTTCATTCCTTTTTCATCGTCATCGTCATTCTACTCGTTTTTGTAAAAAGCTTTTAAGAGCTTTTTATGAGTTCTGATATCATAACTACTACTAGTTGCTCAGTTGCATAAACTAAAGGAGTTGAAATTTTTCCATTCATTTTTTATTCTCTCTCGTTGCAGCTACTTAAAATCATTATGAATTTTTCATTAAACTCTGCTGAAAGTTTTTCTTTGTGTGAAATTAATTTCAATAATTGAAGACATTTTTTTAATATCAAAATTCTCCAGCTGCTGCTCATTTTATTAAGTTTCAATTTTGTTAATAAAATTTCTATTCTTAAAAAGCACTAAAACGTGCCAGGAAAAAACAATCATACAAAAAAAATGACTCATCTTGCAGTTCATTGCCACAAATAAAGAGAAAAAAGAAATTATTAAATTTTATTAAATTGTTATAAATTTTTTCACTCATTCTTTGTTCAGTGCAAATCATAAAAATTGTATTTTTTTCCACATTTTGATAGCAAAAAGGGATTTTTTGCTATTGCTCTCGAGCATTTTTCGCACTCTTCAATATCACTCAATTGTTATGAAAATCACGTAATTTTTCTTTCTCGTTCTGACTGTATCAAATAATATTTTTATACTGTAGCAAAAAAATACAACTTGCAATTTCATTTTTTTTCTTTGAAATATGTGGATTTTTAAAAAAAGGTTATTGCACTTAATAATCAACACTATCAATAAATTATGCATAACAAATTTAACTAAATCATTCCAACAATTTCCTGTCATCATCATCACCATAAAATATTTTTTCCCCTTCTTTCCTATCACATAAATTTATTAAATTACGAACTTGCAATGTGATAATGATGATGGAAAATGAGAAGAGGAAAAATCAATATTAGTAAAATGTCATTACTGCTGCATATACTTTATTATAAATTCTACCATCATCTAGTAAAAATTTATCTATCGTTGCATGAATGGCGGTTATTCTAGGATTGAAGGGAAAATTGCGATAAAATTAAATTTTATTCGAATAATAATGATGAATTGTGTTGGTTTTGTGATGTTCTATTGTGATGACAATTTTAAACATGTCAGTTCTTTAATACCGGATGCAATTGAGTAAATTAACGCAATTGTCACGTTATTAAGACATCAAAAATATTTTTTTTTAGTAACTTGTTTCCAACTTGTCATGGTTATAAAGTTTTTATTATGCTAACAAACAAAGAGCTTATCTACATGAGAGTCAGCCTAAATTAATTTGTTCTTTATCATTTATGTTTATTTGAGAAATTTACTTTTTTATCTTGAATAAATAGAAATTTTGGTGCAAAATTCTTTTTTTGCGAGTTCAATTTCTTATAAATAAACATAAAGTAGATCAAAAAAGAATGCATAGCACAAGAAAATCAATTAAAGTTTAAAAATTTTCTAAATATTTATTTACATATAATTAAATTGTCTATTAATTCCACAACATCCGCTCTCATCTAAGCTTTATTTTTTCATCTTTTTGTTCCATATCTAAATTTTTTTATCATATTTTTCCTGTTAAAGTCAAATAAACGTAATACAAGCAGTAATTTCACCAGCGTACAAAATATCTCTATAAATACCTGCGTAAGACGCTTTGTTTTTTTCAGTACAAATTTCATAGTAAAAAGGTGAAAAACAACTAAGGAAAAATGAAATTTTTAATTACACAAACAGTTTTGTTTTGCACTTTTTCACTGCTTTATGCAGCTCCTGTTGATGAAGCTCCCGTTGAAGAAGTCATTGAAGGTGAAGGAGAAGATAATGGTGTAGGTGAATATGGCGAGCATTATCAAGGTGATATCATATTGACACCAGAGCAAGAGGAAGAATTAGCAAATGATGGAAGAGATTCAAAAACTGGAATTTTAAATACAAATGCTCGTTGGCCAAAAGTCAATGGTTATGTTCAAGTTCCTTATGTCATTACTGGTTTTTGTAAGTTATTTAAAATTATCTGATTTATCCAAAGTAATAATTTTTTTATAATATAGCATCTGGTGATATTTCAAAAATCAGAACAGGAATGAATGACATTGAATCAAAAACTTGCGTCAGATTTATTGCTCGTTCAAATCAAGCAAATTTCATTAGAATTATCAGCGGCAGTGGCTGCTACAGTTATATTGGACGAATTGGTGGACAACAAGATGTTTCATTACAAAGTTCTGGCTGCCTTTCTCATGGTACTTTTTAGTTATAAAAAAATTCAAGCTTCAAAATTTTATAAATTTTTTTTTATTAATTAGGTACAATTATGCATGAGCTCATTCATGCTCTTGGGTATGATCATATGCAGAACCATTATCAAAGAGACACATTAGTAAGAATTAATTGGGAAAATATTCAAGATGGAAGATCATACAACTTTAACAAAGTCAATCCAAATACTTTTGGTGATTTCGGCACTTCTTATGACCTTGATTCTGTCATGCATTATGGAGGTTATTCATTCAGCAAGAATGGAAGATTGACAATTCAAACTTTGAACTCTGGCAATCAGGGTAGAATTGGTCAACGTACGAGATTGTCCGATGGTGACATTGCAAGAATCAAAAATATGTATGGCTGCTAAATCTCAGCCTAAAATGTATGCAATTTTTTCGATAGATTGTAAATTATAAAAATGAAACTGCAGAAAAAGTATTAAAATTTACATTTTTACTATCAGTTTATATTAAATGTATAAATTTACGAAAATAAAACTTCATCACAAAAGAATCACAATGATTGCTATTTATTTAATGTCATTTTGAATTTAATCATTAAATATATACTTTCTACTTGAAAATGTCACAATCAATATTCTAATGATTTTATAATCAATACACACTGAAATATTACGCTTTAAACTGAACAATTTTACTGTTTGCTCATGAAAATAAGAAAAAAGAAACATCTGTAAATTTAAAAACTTTAAATAAAGTTTCAAAGTAAATATTTTAAGAATATTTTTTATAAGAATAAACAATATGTACGAATTCTAAAACTTTAATTTTTGTTTTAATCGGTAAAAATGTGAACACATTTAATATTTCTTTTGATAAATTGAAACTTTTTGCAAGCTTAATTTTTAAATCTTTTTTTACGTTAGTTAAAGATTTTTCTTTAAATTTTTTTTTTTCATTATCAAGAATTATGAATTTATAAATTTGAGCGTTTTGCTTTTATTCAAAGTAACAAACTCTCTCTTATATTTCTTCCTTTCTGTCTTCATAATGTATTATGAAAGTTACACGGAGAAAAATATTTTATAGCTGGCATAGATTTTTTGAGATTTATCCCTACAAAGTCAAGTTTATTAGCCTTAAAAAGAAAATTTATAACTGTCATAAAAAAATTTATAACACTTATAAATTTTCTTTTTAAGGCTAATAAATTTGACTTTGAAATCTCAAAAACTTTATGCCAGTTATAAAATATTTTTTTTCGTGTAGATTCAAAATCAGCTTACTGAAATTTTTTTTTGATTGGCTACGGATTTTCAAAAGTTTTTACATAATAAATCTCGGTTATTTTTACCATTAATGGGAAGTGTGGTATGACACGTGTAAATTGCTGGATGGTGACATTGTAAAAATCAAAAATATATGATTGTTAAAACTCAGCCTTCAAACTATGCAATTTATTGATAACAGCAAATATTATAGGTACAAATGAAAAAATTCACCTTTTTTTTATCAGCTTATATGTGGTATATATTCTTTCTTTGTTTATTTTTTTAATGTCTTCTTGATGTAATATTTCAAATATGATATAAAATTTTCTTGCAAATATTAATATCGATAAGTTTGCAATGATAAAATGATAAACATTGAAACATTACATTATACTTTTTATTAAAAATAAAAATGGGGCATAAACTGATCGTATTATCCCGGTATTATAATTTAAATATTTTTGTGATTTTAAATTCAAATCATTTAATCATTTATTATAAATTTGTTTTTTTAATCGTAAGTTTTCTTTCGAAATTTCATTTTATATTTTGGTCAAGTTTTTGGAATGATTTTGTCCTAAAAATATGCATTTGAAAACTCTTAGACATTTTTTATTTTAAACCAAAATTAGTATCTGAAATTCAAGTTAAGACTGTAGAGAAATTTAATACTTTGCTAATAAAAATGTTCTACTAAACTTTGGACTTATGATAACGCAAAACATTAATATAAATACTTTTCAATAAAAGAATCAAGATTAATTGAGTATTGAAAGTTTATTGAAACTAAATGAATTTTTTAGTGGTTTGGTTTTATATTTTTTCACTGCTTTATGCAGCTCCAATTGAAGAGAAAGGTGAAGAAATTAGTAGCGAATATGGTAATTTTTTCCATGGTGATATTATGTTGACACCAGAACAAGAACGAGAATTATCAAATGAAGGAAGAGATGGAAGATCTGGAATATTATATGCAAGCAATCGTTGGCCAAAGATTGGAAATTTAGTTTATGTTCCTTATGTCATAAACTCTGAATATTGTAAGTTTTTAAATGATTTGAATTTTTCAAATATTTAAAAAAAATTAAAAAATTGCAGCATTGAGTGACGTTCAAAAGATTGTAAAAGCAATAAATGAATTTAATGATTTAACTTGCATAAGATTTGTTTTGCGTGACAATCAAGCAGATTATATTAACATTGTCAATGGTACTGGTTGTTCTAGCTATATTGGAAGAATTAGTGGTCCGCAAACAATTAATTTAAGAATACCTGGTTGTCTTTCTCATGGTAACATTAATTAAAATTTAAAATTAAAATAATTTTTATAAAATTTATTTTAGGTATAATTATGCATGAGTTTATTCATGCTCTTGGCTATCAGCATATGCACAGTGATGAGCGCAGAGATTCATACGTAAAGATAAATTGGGATAATATTCAAGATGAGTATAAAAGACCTTTTGAAAAACTCAATTCGAAAAGTTATGGAAATTTTGGAACTTCTTATGATCTTGATTCTGTTATGCATTATTCTGGAACAGCTTTCAGTAAAAATAGAAAACTTACAATTGAAACTTTGGATCCGAATTATCAAAACAGAATTGGACAACGCAAGAAATTGTCAAGTGGTGATGTTATAAGAATAAACAATATGTACGATTGCTAAAGATTCATTTATCTTTTTATTAATTAATTGAAACTTTTTTCAAGCTTAATTTCAAAATTGTTATTTTCGGTAGTTTCAAGTTTTTTTTCTATATTAAAAATTTTGAGATTGTAAATGTAAGCGCTTTGCTTTTATTCATAGTATGATAACAAATTTAAATATTTCCAAGCTTTTCAGTTTTTCAAAACATAAAACTCTTTCGGTCTTACCTTGTATATCAATAAAATGCGAGAAAAATTTAAATTTTTTGACTCAGTCAAAACTGATTCATGTTATCTTTTGTGTTTCCAATTTCAAAAAATAATTTTCTAGAATTCATAATTTATAGTAATATAAATGTATACAAATAGAGATATTTTTATCATAAAAGTATTTTTGTGAATAAATTCTTATTAATTACCTTATGTTTTTCAAGTTCATTTTCACGCAACTTGAGATCATCTGAAATAATAAGTAAAGTATGGGTAAAAAACATTTTCAGATGATTTTTTTATTTATTCTTTTCGTTCGTAAGTTTTTATTCAAGAGCTTAAATTTTCCTTGATAATGTCATTATCTATAAGCTTATGATAAGAAAAATTACAGCACACGCATGCAATACGCACATTTTTTGTTGAACAATTTTACTGTTTACACTTGGTAATCAAAAGCATGTCATATATATGTTTTTTTTAAATTTAATTAACTATTTAAAATTAATCAGTTTTATATTATGTATATTTTTAAATTTATCGACTTTTATTCAAAATTAGGGATACTTAAATAAATTTAAAAAAAAAATAAATTTTAATTTGGAGTTGAGTAAATTAAATTGATTTATTTAACACATTTAAAAAGTTATGATTTAAAAAGAATTTATAATCCGAGTGAAAACAATAAAGGGATTAAAGTTTTGGCAATCACAAGTCGTTTGTGATTTATATTTGGACTTGTGATAAGGTAAAAACTTAGTATAAATATTTCGCAACACACGTTTTTAGGTCAATCGTGTGTGAAAAGAGCAATCAAAAAGATGAAATTTTTAACTCTACAAGTACTTTTATTTTGTACTTTCTCATTGCTTTATGCAGCTCCAATCGAGGAAGTTGTTGAAGAAGAAAATTTTATTGGAATATTTGGTAATCATTTTCAAGGAGATATTTCATTAACACCAGAGCAAGAGCAGGCACTATTGACTGGAGGCAGAAATGGAAGAACCGGAATATTAGACTTAAATTTCCGCTGGCCAAAGATTGGAAATTTAGTTCATGTCCCATATGTCATAAGCTCTGAATATTGTAAGTAATATCAAATGTTTCAAGCTTGGTTAATAATTTTAATTTTTTTAAAAATTCAGCATCTAAAGAGCGTAAAATGATAATAGACGCAATGGATGAAATTCATGAAAAAACTTGCATAAGATTTGTTCCACGTACTAATCAAATAGATTATGTGAACGTTACCAATACCAATGACGGATGTTATAGCAAAGTAGGAAGAGTTGGTGGCGCACAAATTGTTGCATTGGCCGTACCTGGCTGTTTTGTACATGGTAATATGAAATTTTTTTATAAACACTTTTATTTTCAAAGAAATTATTATTTAGGTAAAATAATGCACGAGTTTTATCATGCTCTCGGTTTTGATCATATGCATAGTCATACTGATAGAGATTCTTATGTGAAAATCAACTTTGAAAACATTGAAGACGGAAAAGCCAGTCAATTCGATATTGTTAATATTAATGGTTATGGAAATTTCGACACTCCTTATGATTTTGACTCTACGATGCATTATGGACCTTATTTCTTTTCTAAAAATGGCCAAATGACAATTCAACCTTTAAACCCAGACAATGAAAAAAGAATGGGTCAAGAAGAAAAATTGTCAGAAGGTGATGTTTTAAGAATGAATAGAATGTATAATTGTTTTGTATAAAAGTAATAAAGAAGAAATTATTAGTTTAATAAATCAAATTTTATTTCAATTTTTATTTCCATGATTACTTTGCAATAGCTAGCGATTAGGGCTTCTCACTCGGGATCGGGAAAATCCAATATAAGAAACACATGGTTTTTTGCTTCAAAAAATTTTTTATGGAAGAATTTTCGAAATTAGATTTTTCAAATTTTTTTTTTCATTCATAAAAAATATTTTTTTACAATTAAACTTTTTTGAAGTTTCAAAAATTTTTTTTTACTTTGAATTTGTGAAAAAATTTTCACTTGGCAAAAAAATATGATGAAATTTTTTGGCGTTAAAAATCGGGATTTTGAGAAGTCCGATAGCACTCATTCGAATTTATCAGCAATATTATTTTAAAATGATTGAATTATTGTTAAAAATTGATAACTGTTGTCAAACACAAGTTAGATTTTTTGTAATTGCTTATCAAGATTGTAATACTCACTAATAAATTCAATAAATGACTTCTTCAACTGTAGCTTCATCAACAGGAGTTGCATAAAGCAATGAAAAGTGCAAAACAAAACTGTTTGTGTAGTTAAAAATTTTATCTTTTTAAAGCTTGATTGTTACTTTTCTTTTTGTAAATTTCTACTGATAGTAACTTAACATTTCTCTTTAGTATTTATACTATAAACTTTATAGTGAATGTTTTGAGATTTTTTGCGTTATCATAAATTACGGCGTATATTAATTTAATTAGGTTTAGTAAGAAAAAATATAAGATGAAATGTTCACATGAAAGTAATTATCTTAATCAAATTGTAATTGCGACGATCAGATGACATTTTTATTTAAAAACATAAACAAATCCAAAAAAAATGTTTTTCACATTCTTGTCTTTATAGAGTTTATAATTTTCTGCAAATTTTCATGTTAATCTTATTATAATATTTACAAAAAATTTTTTTAATCGTCACAATTACCACCTAAATTATTATTTTTTTTTTGAATTTTTACATTTACACAATTATCTTAAATAGAAAGAGAAACCAGTGACCAAGTACCCGTGTTGCAGATCGGTGTACTTAAGCGCATTTTTGGTGCCTAGATCAGAGTTTATAACAAATACAGAAATATTAGATGCGTTTGTAAAAAAGATTCATGTGATAAGATATACTGGTTAAAATAAATTTCAAATGTATAGGAAATTTCATTTGTAATACTCATGGTTTCGAATGAAATAATTGAAATTAAGTTGTAGCAAATAGCAGTCAATTAAGAATTCAGCAACTATTTCTTGTTTTGTTTACATTTTCATATAGAAATATATTTTATGAAAACTCGAGTAATGTAATTGCTGCTAATAATCTTGATCTATTAAAATTTTCGAAATCGTCTTTATAAGTTTTGTTGATTTGAAAATAACGATCGAATTCAAAAATACGCGAAGTTTGCTACGCGCAGCTGAAAAATTTTTTTGATCGCAGTCAACTTCGCGAAAATAATTTTGTTTACAAATTTCAATATGGAAAATTAATTCATAATTTCCCAAGTTATGTGATTAGTGAGAGCTTTAAAAACCTTTTTGCCGCCAATAACTTTTTAGCACAAATCTAATGCAAAAAACCGGAAGTCTCTAGCTATTGTAGTTTTCGAGATCTCAGAGGGACGCCCGGGATACAGCCGAACAAAGTGAATGTATAAGCTGCATTGTTGTTCCAAAAATGCGCTAAAAAATAAAATAAAATTAACTTTCACTTGATGATAAAAACCACGTAAGACAAACAAAGAATTCAATAACTTTATTTTTCTCATTTTTTTTTTGAGTTTTTAAATTTCTCCGAATTTTAGCGTTGTTTTCTATCATATTTGTACAAAATAAAAAGATGCGTGTCTAAAATGAAAAAAAAATTTTATTATAAATTCATTTTAGAAAAAGCTTTCGAATAAATAAAAGTCAAAAAAAGCTCAAATAAATGAAAATTTTATTAGGGTAAATGTTCCTAATTCGGGACACTAAAAAATTTGGGATACTTTTCTTTTCTTAATTTTCTCATTTTTTACCCATTCAATTCTTGAAATATTGATGCAAAGTTGTAGATTTTATCACTATTCATCATTTTGATTGCTACTTCACGCTTCAAAAGCACTTAAAAATGAGATAATAAATTTTTAAAATTCTCCATACAAAAAATGTCCGACTCTAAATATATTTATATCTCTTTATTTATTCATTTTTCATTTACGAAAAAGATATAAAAATAAAGTAAAAACCTCGAAGAAAATTATCACATATTCACTTTTCACGTAGCATTAATTGTTTAGTCAGAAAAAAAATATATTTAGCTTAACCTAATTCGGGACACTTTTTTTACATTTGAAAATATTCGTGAAAATGTAAACAAAAAAAATGCGCTTCAATTTTAAGAATTCAAAATATTTTCAAATGCAATTTTCTGCAGATTTAAGAGCTCAAATCTTTCACAAATAAGTAGAAAAAAAATCAGCAAAATGAAATAAATGTGTTAAAACAACTTTTAACACGATTTGATATAAATATTTTCTTTTGTTTATTACAAAGTCAAGTGTCCCGAATTAGGAAAAATATTAAGAATTTATTCTGGAAAAGTGACAAATATTCTGATTCCAATGTTGATTTAGTAAAATAATAGGAGAATTTATCTATCGTTTAGTGAAACTATCATAAAAATTGGTTTAGTAATAAGTGAGAAAACTTCGTTTAAAGTTGAGCGAAAGAAATTATGTCCCGAATTAGGAACATTTACCCTAATTGTGATTTTCTACATTTTTGCAATTTTGAATGCAGCTCCAATTGAAAAATTTCCTACTCAATATGGAATTTTTATGAAGGAGACATAATTTAACACCTAAACAAGAAGAACTGATTAAAAATAATGGTAGAGATGGAAGAATAGGAGTTACAGAAGCAAAATTTCGATAACCAAAAATCAATAAATTAGTTCAAGTTCATTATATCATATTATTGATGGATGATCTAGCTATTGTAAGTTTTTCAATTAGTTGAATTTTTTTATTTTCAGCTTCATCAAAAAGAAGTGTAATAAGAGCTGGAATGGACATAATTCAATCTTGAACTTGTATCAAATTCATACCAAAAAGTAATCAAGTAAATTTTATAAGAATTTTTAGTGGTAGTGGTTGTTATTCTTTTGTTGGTAAAACAAAAAACAGTCAAGTTCGGTCACTTTTAGGAAATGGTTGTATTGTATTCATGCTGCTGTGGTTATGTATGAGTTAAGTCATGAACTTGGTTATGTGCACATGCATCAACATCCTAATAGAGAGTCAGAACCGATTGGGAAAATATCGATAGAAATAAATAATGGTTTGAGAAGATTTTTGAAAAAAATAATTATGGAACTCCTTACGATATGTTATCAATTATGCATTAGCTGGTGCATTTTCTAAAAATGGAAGAAACACAATAATTGCAATAAATTTAGCTGATCAAAATGAAATTGGTGGAAATGGTTTGACAAATGGTGATATTACAAGATTGTGAAATATGTATCAATGTTATTAGTTTTTTAGTGAATAAAATTTTGATATTTAACTTTCCTTTCTTTAATTAAATTGTAAATTTATATTAAATGACATGGAAGAGTCCGTGCGTAGTAAGGAGACACTTAAGCGCATTTTTGTGCCTAGATCAGTGTACGTTCACAAATTACAGAATTGTTAGACTCGTTTGAGAAACAGATTCACACTTTATAATAATTTGAATGAAATAAATAAAAATATAGTGAAAAACATATTAATTAAATTTTAGTTAATAAAAATACGGCGAGTGTCCTTATTAGGGATCGGCAAATCGGATGCGCATCGATGCGCATCGATCTGCATCCGATGGGCATCAGTTTTTGCTTACATTTTTCTAAAAATTAAACAAAATCATATGAACTCATAAAAAGTACAACATTTTTTATATAAGATCATTATTTGTGCTTATTTTATCAACATTCAATCAATTTGTAACAAACTAGAAGCTTGATTCGGTGAATTTGAAGGAATTGAAAATTTTTGTTGCTTTATTTCGCCATTTTAATTTTGTGGTCAATTTTGAGCTCTTGTAAATCAGTAACCAGACTAACTGGAGCTTTACGGTTTGTTGTTATAGATCACAAATAACTTCGAGATTATGATTCTGGTTAAGAAATAATGTAACTCTAGCTAACTTTCTGACAATTTGCGTAAAACCTGAAAGTTTTGATCAAAAATTGGAAGCCATATTGCATTTTTTCTCTTAAATCTTTGTCAATTCTTGATCAATCTCCAAATTTTTGATGTGAAAACAATGCTTTTACTAATATTCAAAAGCTTCGTAAGTTTCAAGTTGTTTGAATAATATGTTTCAAAGAAAATGACCGTGAAATAATTCCCAGAGTTGTTACAGGCGACAGGCGAAAAAAAATTGAATTTTTTAAAATTTTATTTTTTTTTTAATTTTTTTGAGTATGATAATTATAAAATAGTATGGAAAAAATATTTTAGAATTTTTTTCAAAAATTTTGATTTTCCCGGCCCAAAAACTGTTCTCACTTGCATTTCTGTCTATTTTTGTGTTGAAAATTCATAACTTTTCACCAACTTATTCGAAAAATATGATTGATAGCTTGTTAGAAAGATAATTTTAAGTCCTTTTAATATATATTATATGTAATATAAAAACTTAAAACTATGGTCACAAGAGCACAATTATTGACATCATTATGGATTTTTTGGCATTTATTTAGGTCAAAATTCGGAAAAGTTTCAGAAAAATTATTTTAATGTCTTAAAATATTGTTTTGATTATTTTTATACGAAACACACAAAATTTTTCCGCAAAATCAATATGCAACAAGAGTGCATGCCATAAGGCATGTGCTGCCAGTCTGAGGAAGTATTTTTGAAAAATTTTTTCAAAATTGCCTGAAATTACTTTAAAATAACAAGAAATGAAAAAAATATGCCATAATATTAATTTTTAGATAAAATTTCATTTTTAAATCACGACTCAAAATTTAGAGAAATTTATGAAAATTTGCATTTTTGAAGAAAATTTCGATGCACTTCCTCTACGAATTTTATCTAAAAAATTAATTTTATGGCATATTTTTCATTTCTTGTTATTTTAAAGATATTTCAGCGAATTTTGAAAATTTTTCCAAAAAGACTTACTCAGACGGCAGCACATGCCTTATGGCATGCACTCTTGTTGCACAATGATTTTGCGGAAAAATTTTGTGTGTTTCGTATAAAAATAATATAAAACAATATTTTAAGATATTAAAATAATTTTTCTGAAACTTTTTCGAATTTTTGACTTAATTAAATGCCAAAAAATCCCATAATGATGTCAATAATGTTGCTCTTGTGATCATAGTTTTAAGTTTTTATATTACATATTAATATATTATTAAAAAGGACTTAAATTATCTTTCTAACAAGCTATCAACCATATTTTTCGAATAAGTTGGTGAAAAAGTTATGAATTTTCAACACAAAAATAGACAGAAATGCAAGTGAAGAACAGTTTTTGGCCAGGAAAAATCGAAATTTTTGAAAAAAATACAAAAAAATATTTTTCCCATACTATTTTATAATTTACACAACCAAAAAACCACAGGTTTGATTTTTCCGACGAAAAAAATTTTTCGCGCTGTCGCCTGTTCGCCTGTCACAGGCGGCCTTTTTGACAGGCGGCCTTGTGAAAAAGGCGGCCTGTCCAAAAAAAGGCGGCCTGTGAAAAAGGCCGCCTGTCAAATTTTTTTCACAGGCGGCCTTTTTCACAGGCGTGCCTTTTTTACAGGCCGCCTGTATTTTCGGCCTGTAACAACTCTGATAATTCCTAAAATGTATTTTAATTGTAAATTTATAATTGCTTTAAATGGAATTTTTCCATATTTTTAGGGTCGCATACTGTAATATTGGCATCCCTCACTTTACATTTACTTAATTATTGACTAAGTTATGATTAATTAACTACTTATGATTAGTTTTAAAAATTTTAAAAAATGTAAACAAAACTGATGTGCATCGGATGCGCATCCGTCCGAACCCTAGTCCTTATTGATATTTAATTTACAGAAACTTCTTATAATAAATTTTGTTGATTTGTAACTAACGGTTGAATAATATTCAATATATTTGAAGTTACAATATTTGCCGTTGGTGGCGCTGCAATTGTTTTCGCAGCCACCTTCGCGTTATTTACAATTTTCAATATGGAAATTTAAATTCGTAATTTCCTAACTAATTTAATCAGTAACAACATTCTAATAAAGAATGCCGCCAATAACTCTATAGCACAAATCAAACACAAGAAACCGGAAGTCGGCCAGCCAGCCAGTCAGCTGATTGAAGTGAAACTATAAGCTGCATTGTTGTTCCAAAAATGCGCTAAAAATTGATAGGGTAGTTTGGTGTAGCACTATATTTCCATTCAGTTAAAAGAAAAAATTCTTTGCTTATTCATTTTCAACATGAATCATGATTTTAACTGTGGTTTAGATATTATAGACAATTAATAATTTTGTGATTATTATAGTTGGAAGACTGTTTTCTTATCGAATGAAAACTGATTCTGTTTGCATTACCAATTTTAATATAAAGAATAAATATTGAAATTATTTTAATATTGGTCAACACTTGATAGTTTAATTTGTTTAAAATGTTAGTTTATTTTAAATTGTTTTCCAATTTTATTAATAAAAAATGAAAGTTTCAATTTGATGCCCTACCAAATACTGTGTTAATTACAACAAAATTTATAAGATTATCACAAGATACCAAAAATTCCCCTTTTCTTATTTCTTTCTATAATGTTCTCTTGATTTTAGAAATTAAATTTAGGTTTTCTCCTTGAAAGTGTCACAATCAATAACCTTGTGATAATGTATTTAATGCACATTGAAATATTATACTTTGAAGAGAACAATTTTACAGTTTACACTTGAAAATCAAAACCGGTTATAACTCTAAATTTCTTAATATTTAAGAAATTTATAATTTTAATCTTTAAGTTTGCTTAAAAATTTAAGCTTTTGCTTGAAAATGTTTGATTTAAAAATCACTTTTTTAAAAATAATTATGGTTAAAGATATTTCTAGAAATTCGGGTGAAAACAATAAAGGGATTAAATATTTTGCTAATCATAAGTGTGTTATAATTAAACTTTGCACTTAAAATCACACGAAAATTTTAGTATAAATATTTTCCAATATATGAATTTAGGTCAATCGTGTGTTAGAATTTTAAGAAAAAACATGAAGTTTTTGATTATTCAAGTTTTTGTTCTTTGCACTTGTTCATTGATTTATTCAGCTCCAATAGAGGATGAAGAACGTGAAAGTATTCGTAAACTTATTCAAAGAGATTTGATATTAACACCAGAACAAAAACAATTATTATCAAATGGAGGCAGAGATGGAAGAACTGGAACATTAACGTTAGCAAGACGTTGGCCAAAAATTGGAAATTTAGTTCACGTTCCTTATGTCATCAGTCCTGAATTTTGTGAGTTTTTATAAAATAAGTAGTAAAATTTTAAAAGAAAGAGTAATTAAAAATATTTTCAACATTTTTTAAAAATTCAGCACCAAGCGAATATAAAACGATTATAGATGCAAAGGATCAATTTCATGAATATACTTGCATACGGTTTGTTCCTCGTACTAATGAAACAGACTTTTTGAATATAGCACCTACCAATGAAGGATGTTATACGTACCTTGGAAGAATTGGTGGTGCACAACTGGTTTCCTTGCAAAAACCTAGCTGTGTTCATCATGGTATTACTAATAACAATTAAAATTTCAATAATTTCTAATTTCTTTATAATTTAGGTGTAATAATACATGAGCTTATTCATGCATTAGGCTTTGCTCATATGCATAGTGATTATGATAGAGATAGATATGTGAGAATCAACTGGAATAATATTCAATTTGGAGCAGAAGATCAGTTTTATGCAGTCCATCCAGATTTTTTTGATCATTTTAATACTCCTTACGATTATGACTCTATCATGCACTACGATGGCAAAGCTTTTAGTAGAAATGGACAATATACTATCGAAACTTATAACCCAGCAGATCAAAATAGAATTGGTCAACTTGAAGGATTTTCAAGAGGTGATATTCACAGAATTAATAATATGTATAATTGTTAAAAATATATTTTTTAACCTTTTTAAAATTTTGGCATCTTGTATGAATTTTCTTATCAATAAATAAAGAAGTTTTTTGCAAAATTTATTTCAATGCGTTTTTGTAATATTGGAATGTATAATATATGTTGTTCTAAGAAAGCAGAGATTATTTATGATTCACAGAAAGTTTTTAGTTTATACGAGAGAAACTTCATGATTTGTATTATTGTCCAGATAAATTTTCTCAAAAACTACAAGAGCTGGTTTTTTGTAAAATGCAGTAAAAACTAATTTAAAATCATATGGAAATTTATTAAATTGGTTTTAGCGCATTTTGAATTTTTGCTGCCTATATTAATTTAAATTCAGATTAAAATGTTTTGAAAACATATTATTCTCGTGTCTTCCAAAAAATATCAATATGTAGCAATACTAAACATTTGAGTTGATTTTTTTGTTTGATAATTGAAAAGAAAGTCTATCGTTAGATCACAGTGCGAAAAGTCGCTCAAGAAAAGCTTAAGGTTTACAAAAAATTCTTCACATGTTATAATAACTAGTGTTTAAGTTTTCGAAGCTCTAATTCTCATGCATTTGCAACAATTTTCACTAAAAGTGGATGCTAGTTTGATTTTTGGTCACTGTTTATGATTCTGCAAAAAATTTAGCGAAAAAATTGTAACCTGTAGTGAGTCTTTAGATAAACGGACGTTGTGCGTTTAGGGACCATCTTCAAGAAAAGTGCAAAAATTTTAATTTCAAGTGTTTTGAATAAAAATTAGTGAGGATGTATGTTTAAGATTAGTTTTGATTAAAAAGTCTTCACTTTTAAAAAATTAACTATGTAAAATAAAAATTAAAATTTAAATTCAATGGTCTTTCAAATATTTACTGCATTCGTTACTACAATAATATAAAATTATCAGAAATATATTTCCTTTTTAATTCTACATTCTCTTGATTTTAGAAATTAAATATAGAATTTCTCCTTGAAAGTGTCACAATTAATAACCTTGTGATAATGAAATAAGTGGACATTGAAATATCACACTTTCAATTGAGTAATTTTATTGTTTACACTTGAAAATAAGAACCATTGATCTTTTTTAAATTTTTTATTTAAAGTTTTAAATTAGACAATTTTGAAAAAATATTGAACTTAAATGCTTTAGTTGAAAATGAGGAAGTGAGTTTAAAAAATTTTTTAAAGTAAAGGTTTTTTAAATTTGAGTGAAAAGTGTATAAGAATTTATTATTTTGCTAATCAAAAGTGGGTTATAATTAAACTTTGATCATAAAATCACACGAAAAATTTGGTATAAATTTTTTGCAATAAACGAATTTAGGTCAATTATGTGTTGAAATTTAAAGAAAAAACATGAAATTTTTGATTCTTCAAGTTTTTGTAATTTACACTTGTTCATTGATTTATTCAACTCCAATTGAAGATGGAGAAAGTGAAAGTGTTGGAGAATATGGTAATCATTTTCAAGGTGATATAATATTAACACCATAGCAAAAGCAAAAATTATATAATGGAGGAAGAGATGGAAGAACTGGAATATTAAACACAACAAGACGTTGGTCAAAAAATGGAAATTTAGTTCGTATTCCTTATGTCATCAGTTCTGAATTTTGTGAGTAAATTCAAAAAGTTTAAACTTAAAACTTTCATCAAAATGGATATACAAAAGCTTTTTGATATAAAAAAAAATTTTGAAACTCTATGCAAAAATCAGATGATTTTAGCCCAGGCAAGGACACTGAAAGATTTTTAAGATTTTTTTAGGATCTTTTAAGGTTTTTTGCAATCTTTTGTATCTTTGTGGAATCTTTCAGGATTTTTTTCTAGTGTCCTTGCCTGGACTTTTGAGCATTTCTAGTGTCCAGATCAGTTATATTAGCGATTACAGAATTATCAGAACCATCTCTATATTAGATTTTGTTTTGAAAAACCGCTTGAGACAAATTCAAATTATCGGATTTCCTAGATTATAAGAGCCATTCTTGAAATAACGTAAATTTTTCTATACAAAAATTAAAAAAAAAACTGAGCAAATTGCTCAATTGTTTAAATATAAGAACAGTTACTATATTTTTATAATCAAGGAAAGACGAAAAACGTAAATGTTTAGCACTTAAAAAATAATCACGAAAATTTTATACTTATAAATTTTCAAGAAAATTTAAATTTGCTTTTTCTTAATTATTGTAATCAATGTGAGCTTTAAACTATGTTTCAACAGTCGAAAAGAGTGAAAATATAAGCTCATTTTCTATACAAAAATGCGTTAAAAATGAACTAATAAAAATATTTTTAATATTTTTTTAAAACTCAGCATCAAGTGAGCGTAAAATGATAATAGACGCAGAGGATCAATTTCATGAATATACTTGCATACGGTTTGTTCCTCGTACTAATGAAGTAGATTTTTTGAACATAGCACCTACCGATGACGGATGTTATAGTAAACTTGGAAGAGTTGGTGGCCCACAACTTGTCTCGTTGCAAAAAAATGGCTGTTTTAAACTTGGTATTATATTAGCAGAATTTAAGATTGAAATAATTTAAATTTTTTTATAATTTAGGTATAATAATGCATGAGCTCATTCATACATTGGGTTTTGTTCATATGCACAGTGATTATGATAGAGATAGATATGTGAGAATTAATGAGGAGAATATTCAAGATGGAGCAAAAGATCAGTTCAATGTTGTCAGTTCATTAAATTTCACTCACTTTAACACTCCCTACGATTATGACTCTCTTATGCACTACGATGGCAAAGCATTTAATAAAAATGGAAAATATACTATTGAAACTTATAACCCAGCAGATCAAAATAGAATTGGTCAACGTGAAGGATTCTCAAGTGGTGATATTCGTAGAATCAATGCTATGTATAATTGTTAAAAATTATTTTTTTTTGCTCATTGAAATTTTTAAAATTCTTTTTGTAATTTTTTTTTGAATAAATAAAATTTTTTGGCAAATTTTGACAACTTTATGAAAAAGTATACGTGAAATTTTTTATCTATTCATTCAAAGTGTAGCATTGTTTTTTATCGCAATCATGGAAGATTGGCAGTAGTTGATAATAAACACAGAAAAAAGTCAAATGTTCATTTACAGCAGCAGCATACGACAACATTATTCAATGAAGCATAAATAGAAGGCTGGACGGAAGGAAGTTGAACAAAAAATTGCTTTCGTTCACTTTTTATTCAGAGCGATTAAATGTCATAAACACGCATAAGCAAACACATTGAGATCGATTTATTGTGAAAATTTATATGAATTTTATCATCTAGAGAGAGAGAGCATAAAAAATTAATTTTTTTCAAACTTTTGTGGCTTCATATTTCACTACCGATGGCCTTTTATGTCAACAGTCAAATGCAGATGAAATTCCTCTCGACTATAAATATTTTTAGATGGATAAAGTTGAACTTAGTTTTAGGAAAGGAGTGCGAAAAATTTCTGTGGCTAACAAGATGAAGGAGGAGCTGCTGCCTCAAATGCCTGCCTGTACTTTTCTTTTGTGTTTAGCTATAAATTTCTGGTCAGATGAAATGTCGCAGTAGCTTATGTAACGAAACACATTATGAAAATGTTTCATGGAAAGATAAATGACTTTTTTAGGTATTAGATGGAAAATTATTTTAAAATTTTTAAAATAAAATTAATGAATTTTAAAAAAAAAAATTTCTTTTATGAAAAAAGTCATCTGATTAGGCCAGAAAATTAATTTGCCAATTTTTCGTTATCAAAAAGTGTGCAAACATTCTCCTGTTAAATTTTTATCTTATCATTTTGTTCTGCTTGTGATTTTAAAGCAATTCATTTAGTTATTATCAGCTCTCAAGTGGAGTATGTACTACACATATGATTAAACACGCACGCACGTGCTTTTTTAAGTTTTTACGTTTTTTTTCTTTGAAAGTCTAGTTTTAGTCAGTATATTGCAGTAGAGACTCACTTGTGTATTGCAAAAATAATTTTAAAAAGTGAATGAAAATTTTTCATTTATTTTACTTAATTTTAAAATCATTCCGTCTATGAAAGTTATTAAAACACTTATAAATTATTTAAAAAATTGAGAAAAACTTTCAATTTTCCGCAGTAAAAATTATTTTATGCTTACTAGAAAAATAATTTTGTCTTTTAGTTATTCAAGATTATAAATAGTTTAGACATTTCTTGGGTAACGTGAAAAGAAATTAGAATGTTATGGCAAGCAAAATATGTAAAATTCTGGTTCATGATGAGTCAACTGACATTTTTTGAGAAAAACCTTGAAAATACAAGGTTAACCGTGGACAATCGAACAAAATTTTCGATTTGCTGATCTTGAAACTCAAAAATTTAATAAAGTCATAAAGTAGTTATTTACGTACAAATAATTAAATAGAACCCATTTATTCATAACACTTTGAAGTAATTACAAAATAAGAATACATACACTTGAATCTTATTGTATTATATTTTCTTTAAAAATCAACTAAATAAATCATAGACAAATAAAATATTTCTAAAATAAAATAGATAAATTATTGTAAAAGACCAAACATTGATTTTAATAAAATTGAATTTAAAAAATTTACAATACAATCAGTGCATTTTTCTTATCTGCAAATCCAGAAAAAAATCTATTTCTTATAATTTATTGTTACATTTTTCTTTTATATGTAGAAAAGAATTCATATTGAACATAGTTAAAGTCGACAATGTATTTCTCTCCCATCACTTTATTTTATCATTTCTTTATATTCCTTCCTTCCTGACTTGCTTTTGTATTTTTTGTGCATTAAATGCATAGTATACGACATATTGTTCGCGTAAGAAGAGTGAAAAAAGTTTAATTTAATTTTTTCATGCATTTGCAATGCCTGCTATTGTGAAGCATCCATGAATGTATTGTATCTCATTGTCATATTGGAATGAGCCTGCATTGTTGCATTTTCTCCATTTATTCGTTCATGCACACACACATAAAATGTATTAAAAGTTTATTATGATGCTATCAGAGACGAATATGAAGAGAGTATGGAAATTTGGATGGCATGCAATATATTGTACCTTGTTCCTTGCAAAAAAAGAAAATTATTATTGGAAATTTATTCAATTTTCTGCATATAATATCACACGTGAGTCGCTTGCTTACTCGCCATCATTTGACATTAAATTTGCAAGTAAATATTGAATAAAAAGGCAATGAATGAAAATAAACTCACACTTTAGTGTGCACATTTTTATAAAGATAATAGTCATAATGGAAAATGATGTGCATACAAAAAATGCAATTTAAATAATGAAAACGGAAAGCGGATAGTTTTGGATTTTATCCGCGGAGATTTCTTCGGATATCCGCGGATAAAATCCGCGGATTTATCCGTTGGCTCGGTGACCAACACCCGGTAAAGAAACCTATTTATCGGCGTATATTGAAAAAAACCAGTGACCAAGTATCCGTGTTGCAGATCGGTGTACTTAAGCGCATTTTTGGTGCCTAGATCAGAGTTTATAACAATTACAGAAATATTAGATGCGTTTATAAAACAGATTCATGCGATAAGATATACTGGTTAAAGTAAATTTCAAATGTATAGGAAATTTCATTTGTAATACTCATAGTTTCGAATGAAATAATTGAAATTAAGTTGTAGGAAATAGCAGTCAATTAAGGATTCAGCAGCTAGTTTTTCTTTTGTTTACATTTTCATATAGAAATATATTTTATGAAAACTCGAGTAATGTAATTGCTGCTAATAATCCTAATCTATTAAAATTCTTGAAATCGTCTTTATAAATTTCGGTGATTTGAAAATAACGATCAAATTCAAAAATATGCGAAGTTGGCTACGTGCACCTGAAAAATTTTTTTGATCGCAGTCAACTTCGCGAAAAAAAAATTTTGTTTACAAATTTCAATATGGAAAATTAATTCATAATTTCCTAAATTATATGACTAGTGACAGAAATATAAATACGCGTCGCCGCACTAACTTTTTAGCACAAATCTAACACAAAGTCCACGGTGCAGATCAGTGAGCGCAACAGAAC